>CABHPP010139485.1:0-37644 GCA_902168425.1 Peromyscus attwateri | reverse complement strand
TTCTGGGCTCTGGGAGCACTATGCACATGGTGCATAGACATACATGCAGGCAAAACACCCACACACATAAAAATAAATCATTCTTAAAAATCTGAAACAATGGGACTTGCTGAGTCATGTTAGAGGGAAGTCCAGAAATGAGGCGGACTTAGAGTTAGTTAATGAGAAGCTCAGATAGACAAACAGGGCTGTGTAGTAAGATCTGACTCAGAAAACAAAAACAAAGCAAGATGGAAATAACCACAGAATATAGACTTACAAAAGGCCTTTGACCCTTTGAATCATCTGGAAGCAAGTCAGCACGTTAGGAGGCCAAGGGCTCAGCGGTGATGGTGAGGTAGATGGAAGTTATGTTGTTTGGTTTTGAGACAGGGTCTTATATTGTAGCCCAGGATGGCCTCAGACTTAGGATCCTGCTGTCACCTCCTGAGAACAAAAACTGGAGGCTTTTATGAGCACACACAACTGGATCTGAGTTCTCTTCAGTGATGAAACTGCGAGAGCTGAACCTTTCTGAGCTGCAGCATTGCCACAAAATGTGGGTTTTATTTTTTTATTTTTTTAATTTTTCTTTATTAAATTTTATACTCACTCCACATACCACCCACAGATCCCCCCTCCTCCCTCTTCCCACCCGCCCCCAGCCCTCTCTTCCAAACCACCCCTCATCCCCACATCCCCTAAATCAAGGTCTCCCATGGGGAGTCAGCAGAGCCCGGCACACTGAGCCTAGGCAGGTCCAAGCCCCTTCCCACTGTACCAAGGCTGTGCAAGGTGTCACACCACAGGCACTGGATGCCCAGAAGCCTGCCCATGCACTAGGGACAAATCCCAATCCCCTTGCCTGGGTGCCCCCCAAACAGTTCAAGCCAAACAACCGTCTTCCGTATCCAGAGTCCAGTCCTATGGGGGCTCCACAGCCACCAGTCCACAGTTCATGGGCTTCCACTAGTGTGGCTGGTCATCTCTGCACATCTTCCCATCATGATCTCAGTGTCCTTCGCCTGCAGAATCCCTCCTCTCTCTCATCGATTGGATTCCCAGAGCTCAGCCTGGTGCCTGGCCATGGATCTCTGCATCTGCCTCCATCAGTCACTGGACAAAGGCTCTATGATGACAGGTTATTCGCTAGACCGGTCACCAGAGTAGACCAGTCCAGGCACCCTCTGGACCACTACCAGCAAAAGAAAATGTGGCACATATACACAGTGGAGTACTACTCAGCAGTAAAAAACAATATCATGAAATTTGTAGGCAAATGGATGGAACTAGAAAATACCATCTTGAGTGAGGTAACCCAGACTCAGAAGGACAAACATAGTATGTACTCACTCAAAAATGAGGGTTTTATAAATCATAAAAACAAGCCGTTGAGGTGGCTTAGGGAACAAAACCACCTGCAATGCAAGTCTGACGACCTGAGTTCAATCCCCGGAAACCACGGAAAGATAGAAGGAGAGAACCAACTCCACAGAGTATGGCAATGTCCACACACCACACACAGGATACTTTTTAAATTAAAAAAATAGAAAGTATGAATACCCTGCAGCAAGGGTTATCTGGAGACAAAAAGGAGAGCATCCGGCACGTGGTTCACTTTCAAAAAACGGTGGCCGTCATCTAGTCCAAATGCCTCACTTCGCAGAGGAGAAATAAAGGCCACATTAGTCACTTTTCTATTGCTAGGATAAAACACCGTGACCAAGGGAACGTATAGAAGAAAGAGTTCACTTGGACTCCCGATTCCAGAGGCCTAGAGTCCACGATGATGGAACAAAGGCAGGCCAGCAGGAGCAGGGAGCTGAGGGCGCACGTCTTGACTATGAGCAAGAGAACAAGCTGGGAAGGGTGAGGCTTTTTTCTTTTTTTTTTAGATTTACTTAGTACTTTACATGTGTAAATGTCCTGCCTGTGTGCCTGTTAGATCCCCTGGAACTGGGGTTACAGACGTTTGTGAGCCATATGTGGGGGGCGGAACCAAAGTGATCTTGAGATGTGATGCCTTTAAATGTAAAAGCCCACCTCCAGCGCTGTACTTCTTCCAGCAAGGCTACACCCACTAGACCTCCCCAAACAGTGCCACCGAACTGGGAACCAGGTGTTCAAATGCTAGAGCCTATGGGGGACATTTTCATGCAAACCACCACATGGGCTTTGGGGTCCCAGAAGTTTGACACCTAGCCCAGGATCGCAGAGGGAGAGCTGAGCTGATAGCATCCTACCCTATGGCTCATTCCAGGACTAGCCTGCTCCTGTCACTTCCTCTCTCCCCCCAGCCATATCACTTCCTGTTTCCTCCTCCCAAGTGCTGGGATTAAAGGTGTCAGCCACCACTGCCTGCCCTCTATGGTTAAGTAGTGGCTAGCTCTGCCCTCTGATATCCAGGCAAGCTTCATTTGTTAGAGCACAAGCAAAATACCACTGCAACACCCATGTCCACACATACTCATATACCCCACACACACATACATAAACCAATAGATGAAGGCAGTTTTAAAACAAAATGCATATAGACACATATATGTTTTATTCTTAATTTATATACAATGATTATACATGTTATAGGGTACAGGGTAACATGACAATAAATGTATACAATGTGAAAAAAAATCTCAGGCTGGGCAGGGTAGGGTACACCTTTAATCCCAGTACTCATGAAGCAGTGGATCTTTGTGAGTTCCAGGCCAGCTAGTGCTACATAGTGAGATCCTGTTGCAAAACAAAACAAAACATCAAACCAAACAACCAAACAACACCACCTCAATACACATATATACATGCCACATTGTCCCTGTCCTTATCTGGTTGCTTGCACATACTGTAACTGGGACTGAAGATAGATGAAGGACCCAGCTCCCCCTGGAGCTACAGTCTCCTTTCCTGTTTAATAGTTTACTGGCAGGCCCTCAGAATTGTGATTTGAGATTTTTTTTGACATTATGATCTATGTATATAATAAAGAAAAAAGCCAGTCTTGTGTGATTTATGGACTTTACCAGGAAGTATGCAAAAGGAGCTCAGAGCATCATTTTATCACCAGAAGGGTGATAAAATGCAATTAAGTGCTAAGAAAAAAAAAAAAAAAAACCCAAACCCACAACAACCAAAGCTTCACATTGATGGAGGTCAGCACACAGGAGCCAACTGATGGTCCCAAGGGCCAGAGCTGGGATGATTTATCAGCAGCTCTTGTGTGCTAGATTATGGCCCAAAGGGTAAAATAAATATATAGGATATCATACAGATACATGTAAATGACTAAATAAATGAACAGTTGGGGTGATAGATCTTCGTGCAGGCTTTCAGACAGTTCATGGAGATTCTCTGCTCTCAACATGGAGAGTAGCTTCCTTCTGCTTCTGTGTGTGGTACACATCATGACTTCCTTCCAAAGAGTTCAGTACAGAATGAATGAGGAAGAAAGAGAAACATTATGGAGGAAATCTGGTGTATTAGTTACCATTTTGTTGCTAAAAAACACAATGGGCAAAGGCAATTTATGGAAGATAGGGTTTATTTTGGCTTAAGGTAATAGACAGTCCATCATGTTGGGGAAGACATTGCATGGTGGCAGGAGCAGGAAACTGGATGATCACATTTTCATCCACACACAGGAAGCAGAGGGCACAGGAAGTGGAACAAGGCTATAATCCCTCAAAGTCTGTTTTATTGATATACTTCCTCCAGCAAAGTGTTGCATTTCCCAAAGGCTCTGGAATGTCCTCAGACAGAGCCATCAGCTTGGGATGAAGTGTTTAAATACATGAGCCCGTGGGGGACAAGTTTCACTTAAACCACCACACCTGAAAAGCAGTACGTGCTCATCACCAGGTGTCACGGCGGTAAACCATGCTGATGTGTGGATCCTCGATAGGATGACATGGGGATTTGGCCTAACTTCTATGGGCTCCTGCTCCAAACCTAGAACCCCAATCTAATCATGAGAAAAAACTTCAGACAAATTCCAGGGAAGGGCTAGCGTATAAAACACCTGACAGCGTTAGGCAAACTCTCTGTAACGGGAAATCTGGACTGGAATGGTGCACTCCTATCACCCCAGCATTCTGGAGGCTGACCCAGGGGCGTCACCAAGGATTTCAGCCCACTTGAAGCTGCATTGCAAGTACCAGACCAGCCTGAACAAAATCTATCTCAAAATAAGCAAACAAAAACAAAAATAGGAGGAAAGTCTTTGCATGCATCACAGGCAAGAGAAGACTGAGGAGACAGCAACTCAACTCGACATGATTTCCTGGATAGGAACCTGCAACAGACATTAGGAGAAAGCCAAGGGGATCGGAATAAAGAATAGACTTTGATAACAATGGTGAGGTAGGTGTGGCAGGGCAACACGGGGGCCTGAGGCAGGAGCCTGGTCTGCTTGGGCTACATAGTAAGACTTTGTCTCGAGGAACAAGTATTAATATTTGTGCATTAAATGCCATAAATACAAAGATGTTAATATATGAAACAGGGTGCCTGATATATGAGGATGCTTTGTGTGTTTTCTAAGTTTTACTTCGAATGTAATTTGTTTTAATTTTATTTATTTTGGGGGGTTGGAGATTTAGCTCAATGGTAGAGCGCTTGCCTAGCAAGTGCAAGGCCCTGGGTTCAGTCCTCAGCTCTGAAAAAAAAAAAAACAACTAATTTTATTTATTTTTAATTTGGGGGATTCAAGACAGGGTTTCTCTGTGTAGCTCTGGCTGCCCTAGAACTCACTCTGTAGACCAGACTGGCCTTGAACTCACAGAGATCTGCCTGCCTCTGCCTCCCAGGTACTGAGACTAAAGGTGAATGCCATCACTGCCCAGCTTTATTTTTAATTTTTAACCTTTCTTTTTATTTTATATGTATGAGTGTTTTGCCTTTATGTATGTATGTGCACTATGAGGCCAGAAGAGGGCACTGGATCTCCTAGGACTGGAGTTATAGATGGTTGTGAGCCGCCATGTGGTGCTGGGAATAGAACCCAGGTCCTCTGGAGGAGCAGCAGATACTCTTAACCACTGAACCATCTCCTCAGACCCATACAAATTTTTTGTTTGTTTTGTTTTTTGATTTTTCGAGACAGGGTTTCTCCAAGTAACTTTGGTGCCTGTCCTGGATCTCACTCTGTAGATCAAGCTGGCCTTGAACTCATAGAGATCCGCCTGACTCTGCCTCTGGAGTGCTGGGATTAGAGGCGTGTGCCACTGCCACCTGGCTGTTTTTTAAAGTCTATCAGAAAGTTCCGAGTTTGATTGAGATCCTAACTCAAGGAATAAGGTAGAAGAACACTTGAGGATTGTTCTTGACATCAACCTTTGGCCTACACGTGTACTCACTCCCTGTGTGTGCTCACACGTATGCTAACATGTATCACACATGTACATCATACTCACGTGAAAAATAAAGTCTATTAGAATGTTATCATATAAGCAGTACTGTAATTCCAGGGCTAGGGATGCAGACGAAGGAGGAGTTAGGTTATCCACAGCTACACAGCGAGTTGAAGGCCAGCCTGCGCTGCACGATACCCTGTCTTGAAAGGTCAAAAATAAAAGCTAAGGATCTGGGTGTGGTGACACTCACCTGTAATCCCAGTCCTTGAGGGGTCCTGACAAAAGGATCAGTAGTTCAAGGTCATCCCTGGATACATAGTGATTTTGTGGCCATCCTGAACAACGTGAAAGACTGTCTGAAAACAAATGAAAGTTGACTCAGTGCTTAACACTGAATAAGCTTTTTCGGTACTAAGCTCAGTTCCCAGCACCCACATGGGCAGCTCACAACCGCCTGTAACTCCAGCTTCATTTATTTAAAAAAAGAAAAAGAAAAAGCTTTAAAAACACCCAATGTGGGGTTGGGGATTTAGCTCAGTAGTAGAGCGCTTGCCTAGCAAGCACAAGACCCTGGGTTTGGTCCTCAGCTCCAGGTGGGGGTGGGGGGAAACACCCAATGAGACAAAAACAACCCCTCCAAAAGTATGCATATGAATATAAGAAGCTTAAGGTTAAAAGGATGCTATTTATAGTGCTAACTTAGTGTGGTTTTCACCCTCTGTATTAGAAGTTGGGCACACGTGTGACAGAGACCGCAGCACGTTTATGTATGTATTGACGAATCCTGATGATGCTCCTGTTAAATGACTCAAGCGTTCCATATAAATTATAAAATCCTTATATATTTTTAGCCACTCGTAGACTACTCTTCGCCTTGTGGAGACACCTCATGACGGAATCAGGAAGCTTGTTTTTGTCCATGTGACTCACTTTAGACTTGAAAGTTTGTAGTCCCTGCTAGTCTTCCCCGACCTCTTGTCAAGTGGAAATAGGTAACTTCTCCCCTTGCTTGATCTTAGCATTTGTGATGGATAAATAATTGATCGACACAGGGATGCTGGCAATATATTTAGCTTCTGCTGAGCACTCTACTATTTTTAAATGTCCTCAGGCATCAGCTCAGAATGTTCATCCAAAGGCTGTCAGCTGCACACGGAGACAGTGAGGAGTGACAGGCCCGCATGAGGATTATGAGACATGACACGCCGTGAGAGCAATGGACAGCTGCCAGCGTCACCGCTGCTAGAGATGGTCTGCCTCGTGTTTTCTAAAAATCCTGTAAATGCGTCTCTCACCAGAATCTTCCCAATCTCAACCGAGTCCAGCTAGGAACAGAAACTTCAGAAATTTATAAGTTGAAGAAAAAAATATATAATTTAAATATTTAAATTTTTGTTGTGGGGCACCCGAGTTCAAATCCTCAGGACCCACATAAAGCCAGGGGCTGTAGTGCCCATCTGTAATTCTATGGAGAGATGGGAGCCAGAAGAGAGATGGGAGACAGAAGAGCCCCCAGTGGCCACTGTGCACACAGCAGTGAATAACAAGAGAGAGCCCGTCTCAGAACAATGTGGATGATGAAGCCCGACACCAGAGGCTGTTCATTGACTGACCTCCTCCACACGTGCACAAGAGCACAGGCGGCCAAACTCTCACACACAAACCTGTGCACATGTGCATGTGCCATACCTGCACACAGACATAAGATAAATCATACATACAGAAATGTTACTGTGATCTGGGTGTGGAGATGTGCTGCCTGTAATCCCAGTATTTTGAAGGCAGGAGCAAGAACATCAAAGTCAGGGCTGTCCAATGAGTTCAAAGCTAGCTTGGGTTACATGAGACCCTATACCTCTCCCCCCAAAATAAATAAAATTAAATTAAAACAGCAAAATCAAATTGGGATAAAATTATTTAACATGATAATATAATGTAATGTATAAAGTAAACATAATGAAATATAAAATTAATATACTATTCAACGTTAACTATTGAGACAACATTACACAGCCACTCTTTGGAATTTACCTTGCATAATTGAGACTTCATACCTATTAATTAATAACGTCCTATTTCACTTACATCCAGCCCTTGACAGCCACTATTCTGCTCTGGTTCCTTGAGGGTTTTAGATACCTCATCTTATCAGTTACTTGTTGTTATGAGAAAACACCCCGCAAAAGAAACTTTAGGAAGGGAGTGTTTGTTCATACTTATGGTTCCAGAGTGCAGTCCATCATGGCAGAGAAGGAATGGTGACAAGAGCTTAGGAAACTTGTCACATTGTATCCAGAGTCAGGAAGCAGAGAGAAATGAATGCTGGTGCTTGGTGCACTGTGCTTTTTAGTCAGTTCAGGACCCCAGCCCATGGAATGGTGCCACCCAAATTCATGGTGGGTCTTCACACTTCAATTACCTTAATCTAGATAATCCCCACTGATATTCCTAGAGGCCATTAGAGCAGGCCTCAAATCCAATCAGAGATCAGTTGGTTGTCCCCATAAACTCCATGCCACTCTGTCCCCTTATAGGTACATCTTGCCTGACAGTTGGTTGGGATTAGCATTCACAGTTTACTACTGGATAGTAGCATTGATGACTATCCCTTCCCCCAGTGGCCTCCATAGCCCCTTCCAACATTATAAAAGCTGGCCAGCTGGGAGGAAGTTTTCAGGGCAGGTCCAGCTTGGTTTGTTTGTATCTTACAACCAAAGTGTGTTACATCTTCATCAATAGGCTCTGTAGTTCATCAATAGCATGTAGTTTTGGTGGACAACCAAAAGCAACACCAATAGCCTATGTTGTTTTGGGTGCAACTGGTCCCTCCTCAATCAATAGCTCATAGAGAGGTATCCCACACCCTGGCATTGAGATTTTCAATTGACAGCACATGTCTTCCGAAGACTTTGTAACATTCAGATTTCTACATAAAGGCCCACACTGCATAATGATTCTTCAATGATGAACTGCACACACAGTACATACTACGTGGCCTAGACATGGGGGAAAACCATACCATCAAGGTTTGTGTGAGTACTCTGCTACAGTAACACAACAAAAGTACCTGATGATACCTCAGAGCATAGCCCACTGTTAGTCCATGCCTGACTGCATTTGTGAAAGAATAAGTGAAACTTTTCATTCAGAAGGTTAGTTTTATTCAGCCCCTACTCAGGGCAGAACCAGAACAAACCTAAGAATAGCATAAGCCGGAGGTGTCTTTGTTCCCAGTTACCCACAAGACAATGCAGCCTCCTTTATAGCAAGAAGCAATACAGCTTCTTGCATAGCACACGCCACAGGTACCTCTGGTATGCTCAGGGTTTTAGCACACAGGTTTTCCAGTATGAATGATAGAATTCCTAGCCACTCTCCCATGACCTCACTTGTGCTGGCAAGACGCTTAGTCATTTCAGGCCTTACGTCCTATGATGTAAACCATGAGCTGCATGAGCACATCATTTGCATGCAGCGTGATCATATAATCTATGCACATGTGTGACGTACGCCCATATGCACATGTGCAGGGGAATCCATAAAAGCGGGTCCCACATATCCCCTCCTCTCTCTTCCTGCAC
The DNA here is from genome assembly GCA_902168425.1 of Peromyscus attwateri. Lineage (NCBI taxonomy): Eukaryota > Metazoa > Chordata > Mammalia > Rodentia > Cricetidae > Peromyscus > Peromyscus attwateri. The sequence goes on along the minus strand of CABHPP010139485.1, from coordinate 28,739 downwards.
AAACTTTCAAGAGGCCTAAGCACATCCCTTCGGTCTTCCCTGCTAGGATTCTTCCACTCCTCCAGCTGCATGACTGCACATGCGCAGTTCAGTCGCTAAGCAAGGGGTCTTACGTCTTACATCATCAGTGTGCTGCGTGATTATGCAATCTGCACATGTATGGTGTAGCTCTGTAAGCCCACATGCGCATGTGCAGGGAAATCCTTAAAAAGCTGGTCACAGACCCCTCCCCTCTCTTCTGCTGGCCACTCTCTTCTGTCCCCCCCACCCCCATAAAGCTCTGATACTGGGTTTTGTTGTGCCTCGTGACCTTTCTCGCAAGGTAACAGCATCACTTAGTATTGAAACCAATACCCCTCCCCCTAATAAACTCTTACAGTGGGTTTTGTTGTGCCTTGTGGTTTTTCTCTTACAGTAAACAGCGCTGCTTAATGAAAAACATCGAGTCGCATAATAAATAACAGTGAGTCCCCGCTAGATCTGTGCCCGGCTTCCTTACTGAGGAATTGTACCTTGGCCTCTCCACTGGAGCCCTGCTGAGGGTGCAAGCTTGCCTGGGCCTAGGTATCCTTCACAAGAGGCCACACTGAATCCTTTGTGGCCAAGTGTGCAGACTGTATTAGTCACTGTTCTATTGTTGTGAAGAGACACCATGACCACAGCAACTCTTATAAAAGAAAGCATTTAACTGGGGCCTGCTTACAGTTTCAGAGGTTTAGTCCATTTTCATCCTGGCAGGGAACATGTCGACACACAGGCAGACATGGTGCTGGAGAAGTAGCTGAGAGTTTTATGTCCAGATTGCAGGCAGCAGGAAGAAATAGGGACTCTGGACCTGGCACGGGCTTCTGAAACCTCAAAGCCCACCTCCAGTGGCACACTTCCTCCAAGGTCACACCTTCTAATCCTTTTAATCCTTTCAAATGGTGCCACTCCCTCATGACTGAGCATTCAAATATATGAGCCTATTCAGGCCATTCTTATTCAAACCAGCACACAGAGATAGGGGTAAACATCTCAGCCACGCTGTGTCATGGTCTGTCAACCAACTTCTAGGGCTACACATTTCTTAGCCGGAATTTTATAAAGCCTATGAGAGCATACATCTCCTATCTTGGGGCTCCCTTCTCAGTCCACAGTGGCTGGAGATATCTTTTTGGCCATTCTTCATAGGTAGTCAAGTGCCCCACCCTCAGCATCTCACAAGCCCTACAGACCAAGCCTCTAGTTATACTAGCTTGTGCAGATAAGGTGTCACGGTGAGTATCCAGATGAGTCCCCTCATACTGTGAACCCCAGGCTGGACTCAGGATGTGCTATGTACTAAGTAGCAAGGAAGTTGCAAGAAACTGAACTAAAGAGCAGGCTCCCTTTGCCATCATGCTGGCACCAGCTTTGTGGGGAAGAGACCACGTCACACCTAAAGCGAAGTTTTATTTTCTGGTTATACCAAGGGGAGGGAGACTAGCTCTTGCCAGTGGTCTGCATGTGCCAATTCAATAAGTGCATGGGTGCTTACCATCGATCATCAACTTGACAGGCTCTAGAATCATCTAGAAGACAACCTTCTGGGCCCCCCGTGAGGGGTTATTTACATTAGCTTAACTAGAGTGGGAAGACCCACTTTAACTGTAGGCAGTACCACTCCATAGGCTGGGAGCCTGAACTGAACAGAGAGGAGAATGCAAACTGACCTCCAGCCTGCAGGTCTTTCTGTTCCCTGACTGCGCAGTGTGAACAGATGTCTCAAGTTCCTGCTATCATCAGGCCTTTTCTGCTATGATGGACTGCACCCTGGAAATGGAGCCAGAATAAACCTCCCTTCCTAAGTGTGCTGGCTGGTTTTATGTCAACTAGACACAGAGAGAGTCACTTAAAAGGAGGGGATTGAGAAAATGCCTCCATAAGATCTTGCTGAAGGGCATTTTCTTAATTAGTAATTGTTGGGGGAGGACCCAGCCCATGGTGGGTGGTACTGTCCCTGGGTTGGTGGTCCCGGGTACTATAAGAAAGCAGGCTGAGGCCGGGTGGTGGTGGTGCATGCCTTTAATCCCAGCACTCGGGAGACAGAGGCAGACAGATCTCTGTGAGTTCAAGGCCAGCCTGGTCTCCAAAGCGGTTCCAGGAAAGGCGCAAAGCAACACAGAGAAACCTTGTCTCGAAAAAACAAACAAAACAAAACAAAACAAGACAAAACAAACAAACAAACAAACAAACAAACAAACAAACAAAAATGAAAGCCGGCTGAGCAAGCCATGAGAAGCAAGTCAATAAGCAGCATGGCCTCTGCATCAGCTCCTGTCTCCAGGTTCCCACCAGGTTTGAGTTCCTGCTCTGATTTCCCTCAATGAACTGTGACTTGGGATATGTAAGTCAAATAAACCCTTTCCTCCCCACGTTGGTTTTGGTCATAATGCTTCATCACAGCAATAGTAAATCTAACTTAAACACCAAATTTCTTTTGTCACTCCAAGGAGACAAGTCACAACTAATATTTAGCTGATCACATGTAGGACCTTGTTGGCCACCTGGAGATATGAACAGGATTACAAACTTCTTTCTTTCAGTAACTTGGAGCGTATGTGGGGAGCCACGGGTCTAAGGAACAGTTGACACGTCAATGTATTCTGAGCCAGGCTCTGTGGATGCGTTCTGCTTAGGGAAGGCTGGAAGCCCTCTGAGGTATACACACAGCATCCTGGTCCACGTCTGTTCCATCACTCTCCTCCCTCACAGTGACTACCACACCTTGAGTCATGTCCCCTTCTCTGAAACTGCTCTGTAATTTGTAGGGACGCCATAGCAACTATGTTTGTTCTGATCTCCACCTCTGCACCGAATCAGACTACAAAGGGCTGACGGACCCACACAGGGCTTCTCAGCACTGTGAAGTTACTACTCTGTCCCTGTGTGTGGATGAGCCATAAACCACAGATTCGGGGATGAAGTGGGCAAAGTGGCCTTGTGCCCAGAAAAGAAGATGCCATCTTTGGAAAGTTTCAGAAGCCAGGACCTTAGAGAAACGTGGGTCATACCATATCTGTGGAGGCCTAACATCATTTCCTGGTGTTGTTTTTATTCTTCTCTGTTGCTTAGAAGAGATGTTTAGAGTCCCTCGGTCCAGGCCAGGGTCTTTATAAAAGTCCCTCTTGGCGGGTGCGCTTAACTTACAAAAACTTGACTTCTAGCCCTTGTCATCAGATAGCCAGCATTTATTATTAAGCAGTCACTCAATACGCCAGGCTCAGGGATGCACCGTTGTCCTCGTATGCATTTAAACCTTCAGTCTGAGGCCTGGAAGCCTTCTGCAATTTCTGTGTCATCCTGAGTCTCAAAGAATATTAACTAGAAAGTTCCATGCTGTACTTAGGGATTTCTCTCAGTGGTCTTACTCACTGCTTGGAAATACTTGCTGTGGTGGCTTGAATGAGAGATGTCCCCCCATGGACTCGTGGTTTGAATACCTGGGCCCTGGTTGATGGTACTGTTTGGTGAGATGTCCCTGCTAGAGGAAGTGGGTCACTGTGGGCGGGGCAGGTTTGAGGGCTTGTGGCTTTTCCTGCCATTCACTTCTCTCTCCCCACCACTCCCCTGCTTTGTGTTTGCAGTTGAAGATGTGATCTCTCTGCTTCCCACTCCAGCCATCTGCTGCCATGCCTCTTCCGCCATTATGGATTCCTACTCCGGAACCATAAGGCAAAATAAATTAAGTTGCTTTTGGTCATGTTTCACTACAGCAACAGAAAAAGTAACTAATGTACTCGCTGTGTTTTTATTGGTGTTGTCAGAAGCAGAAGGGCAATTTTATTAGCATTTAAAAGAAAAACCATCAAGCAGGCAAGCAGTAAAACCTCAGCTGCTACCCTGAAGAAGACCATGCAGGAGAGGAAGGAAAAAGCCATGCCATTTAAATTGTCAAGGGAGGTCAGACACATGGTGGACAAGCAGCTCCATGTCAGGGAGGGAGCTTTTGAGAGAAAGTAAGGGAGCCCGGAATGTTGGGGGGAAAGTATAGAGTGTTAAGGAAAACATACTTGGAAAAGCGATAGAAGAGAAGGAAAAGTTACGCTTTTCTGGCAAAAAAAAGCGGATAAACTTATGGCCTCTGTGTGGCTTTGGCCCCTAAGCTACAGCCTTAGTGGCTGTTTGATGCGGGTTTTACATTGTTGAGGTTTACTTGGGACTCCCTAGGTAGTCAAATACGGTCTTAAACTGATGCTTCTGTCTCTGCCTCCAGAGCGCTGGATGACAGGTGTATGTACCATGATCAGCTTTCATCTGTTCTGATCTGAACAGGCTTGGTTCCCTTGGAACTCAGGCTGAAAGTTGATTGCCACCATGGAGTTGTTGGGAGGTGGCTGGCTTGTTCAGGGGGACCGGGACTGGTGCCTCCCTGCTGGGCTGAGAAGGTGGGTGGTAAAGTAAGGTCATTCCCTGAGCTTTGTCATGTTTAAGAACATCTGCTTGGCCTTCTGCTTTTCCACTACCCATGATGCAGTGCACAGCCTTGCCAACGTGGCTGTCCTGTCTTGGGAGTCCAGCACCTAGAACCAGCACTAAATGAACTTCTTTCCTTTATAAACGATCTAGGATCTGGTGTTCTTAAGGTCTGAGACCATGACTAAGTCACTGGTGGTTTGAGTAAGAAATGTCCCCCATCGGCTCACGTATTTGAACACTTGGTCCCCGCTAGCATTGTCGTTTGGGGGTTGGGATGGTTAGGAGGGCTGGCCTTGCAGGAGGAAGGTACATCCCTGGAGGTGGGCGTGAGAGTTTCTAAGCTCACCCTACTTCCAGCTCACTCACTCTGTGTGAGATGTGATCTCTCAGCTCCCCACCCCTTCCCCCGTGCCTGGAACTTGCTGGTGTGCTTTCCACTGTGATGGACCCTTATCCCTCGGGACTGTAAGGAGCACTAGATTCTTTATTGCATAAGTTGCTTTTGGCCATAGGGCTTTATCACAGCAACAGACAAGTGACTGTACACAGAGTTGGGAGCAGAGAGTGGGCTGCTGCTGTGAAGAACCTGACCGCGTTGACTTTTAGAGGAATGTGGAAGACTTTGGAACTGCGGACTAGAAACGTGGCTAAGGGCTGTTAGCAGAGCCAAAGGGCTGTTCTGGGGAGAGCCTGGAAGCCAGTAGTGCTGAGAGTAATGCAGATGGTAGAGGCCCAGCTTATGAAGTTTTCAGAGGGGATCAAAGTCTATATTAGCAACTGGGATGGAGGCCATTTGTGTGGTTTCAGCAAATAATCTGGCTTTGTTTTCATTACCACCATGCCAAATGAATGGGCAAGGCCATTGCTTATAGCCTCCCTGGCTATCCCACAGGGCAATGGTTTCCTTCTCTCACATTACATCAGCAAATTTCCAGTCCTCTATGGCTAGGAAGAAAACAGCATGTCATTGGAGATGTCTTCCATTCTCACCATCCTGGGGCGGGGGTGGGGGGGTTGGGGAGGGCTCCTTAGGGAATCTCTTTAGCAATGCAGGCATGTCAGACAATCAGTGCACAACTGACTGAGACTGAGTACTATCACTGAGTGTTGTGAGCCAAGCACCACACACACACACACACACACACACACCCTTTTTTTTTTTTCTGAATCCCCTGCCTAACAGTGTCTGGCATGTAATGGATGTGCAATAAATGCTGGTTGAAGGCCTGGGAGGTTGAAGGCTCAGCAGGTACAAGTGGTTGTTGGGCAAGTCTGGCAACCTGAGTTTGATCCCTGGAACCTACATAAAGGTGGAAGGAGAGAATAGACACCATAAAGTTGTCCTCTGACCTCCACAGGTGAGCAGTGGCATGTGCACCCCCCATCATGCACACATGCATAATAATAAATCAATTAAATATTGGTTGAATGGATGGATAAAGGTTTGGACTTTTCAGGGTTCTTCTCATTGTAGGTCCACTCACAGGGATGTTGAACATCTACTCAGCTTTTCAACCTTTGTGGTACCTCAGTAGGAATTAGGAGACACCCTGGGAAAACAGTGACCCACTTTTATGGTTTGTACTCTGGACTTCAATGTGGCAATTCTGTGTGTGCATGCTTGTACAGGCCAGAGGTCAACCTCCAGTGTCTTCCTTGGTCACTATCTGCTGTTGTTTTTACTCTCTCAGGGGTGGGGGTGGGGGGTGGGGGTGGGGGGGTGGGGGGGCACCACCCAGCCCCCACTACCACGGAGGCTTATTCTTACTTACAAATGCCAGGCCTTAGCTTGGCTTGTTTCTTGCCAGCTTTCCTTAACTTTAAATTATCCTGTCTACTTTTTGCCTCTGGGCTTTTCCCATTCTCTTACTTCTGTGAATCTTATTCTTACTCCTTGGCTTGCTGTGTAGCTGGGTGGCTGGACCTGGGGTCCTCCTCCTTCTCTTGCTCCTCCTGCTCTTTTCCCCTCCCAGATGTCTCCTTCTATATATCCTCTCTGCCTGCCAGCTTCGCCTGTTTTTTCTCCTGCCTTACCATTGGCTGTTCAGCTCTTTATTAGTCCATCAGGTATTGTTTCACAGGCACAGTATCACAGCTTCACAGATTTAAACAAATGCAACATAAACAAAAGTAACACACCTTAAAATAATATTCCCAACAATAATATTCCCACCTTGTTTTTTTGTTTGTTTGTTTTGTTTTTGTTTGTTTGTTTGTTTTAGAACAGGTACTCTCACTGGGCCTGGAACTCCCTGATTAGGCTAGGTGGGCTAGCTGGCCCGTGTGCTCCAGGGACGGCATATCTACCTCTTTCTCCAGCATTGGGATTACCATGCTCAGTCTTTTTTTTGTGGGTTCGTGGGGGTCTAAGTCAGGCCCTCATGCTTGTGTGGCGGGCACTTTCCCATGGAGCCATCTTCCCAGCCTAACCCTGTAATTTTTTACTGTGTTATAATTTCCTTCAGAGAAAATTGTCTTCCATGTTGTTGTTTTTCTGAGCGTTTCTTTTTAGTTGCAGGGTGGTACTGTCACTTTCAGAAGACATGCAACTCAGGCCCTCTTAAAATTTTATAAGATATTTTAAGATAAGCATAGTAAACAAGATGTAGGCTTTTAGAAAGAGTAATGCCTTTCTGTTTCTTTTTTATTTGTTGGCAAAGATGTTACTGAAATACTTTCTAAATGACTGAGCAGCAAGGCAGATGGCCAGTGAGGATAAAGGGAAAAGATGGGTGATCCATAAACTGCATAGTTAGCCCTGAACAATGGGGATGAAAGAAACACTCACCAAATTAGGCCGAGCCACCGATCTGGTGGAAGGGCAATCTCATTTTCACCATTTATCTGTTGTTTTATCTGTTGTTCGGTCCCTGAGGCGGGTTTCTCTTTATGCAAAGAATAAAGTCATCAGGCACTTCATCAAGTGGGATGGAACTCTCTTTTCACTTCTTCCAGGTCCTGGGGTTGTAAGGCCCTCATGTCACAGCAGGAGTGCAGGCAGGGCCAGGCTGAAAGTACAAGCAGGGCAGGTGACCTTAAGAAGGCCTGGAGGGATTTGGAGGGACGACTCAGTTAGTGGAACACTTACCTTTTGAGTATCAGGACCTGAGTGTGGTCTCTAGAACTTGCCAAAACAAAAACAAAACCAAAAACCGGTAAGGCATGGGGGCCCGCACCTCCAATCCCAGAGCTGGGGAAGCAGTGACAGCATTCTTGGGGTTTGCTGGCCAGCCAATCTGACCTGATTGGTGAGCTCCAGGGCAATGGGAGACTGTCTCAAGGGAGGTGGACAGCATCCTTGAGGATGGCACTGAGGTTGTCCTCCAGCCCCCAGAGGCACACACGGGTGTGCTCCCACACAGATGAACCTGCACTCACATGTATGAGAGCTGAGTCAGGGATCCAGACTGAACACTGCTGTGTGCCTGGGCCGGGGTGAGCCAGCCAGAGTGCATACAGCTAGGAAGGCTCAAAGACCCTGGGAGCTTAGCAGGTTATGGCACCCAGAAGAGGCCAGCCCACCTGGGCAGGGCAGCAGCAGCTAGAAGCGTTTGATGAGGTGCTGTAACCGGGGCGTTCTGCTTCTGTTCCTTTCCTGTCCAGAACCAGCTGCGTTTTAGAGGTGACCCATCCAGAGGAGTGCCAGGGCTGAGCAATCCAGACTGTGGGCAGAGAGGGGAGCAAGATCACATACCTCCCCACTGAGGAAACCAAGCCTAGGGGGTATCTCTCCAGGGTTCATCCTTCCTTAGCTGACAACTCCTTCAGGGCAGGGATAATGCTTGCCGAAAATATCTCCCCTGGAGAAGGGTGGGAGGTGAATGCGATCGAACTATGCTGAATGAATTCTCCAAGAATTAATAAAAAAATATTTTTAGGAAGATAAAAGTGTCTCCACTGTTCTGACCTGGAACTAGAAGAGATTTAAAAAACATGAGCAGAAGGGCATACGGAAAAAGCAAAGGCCAAAGACGGATAAAAAGCAAAGGCTCTCCCGGCCTCTCCTAACAATGGCCTATTGTGGGCTCCGGTGCATCTGACCAAAGGGAACAGGCCAGAGCAAGCCTACCTCACTTCCCCGACTTGCCTACCTCTAAGGAACAAGCTACACATAGCAACATCTCCAAGTTCAAGGAAGCTGAGTGTCCCTGGCATGATCTCATCCTTACCCGAAGCTGGAATTCCTTGCAAAGCACTCATCCACTGGTTGGTGCCAGTAATGTCAGGGCATTCCTTTTATTTCATCTTATCGTGCATTAAAATACACAGAAAAAGCCAGGTGTGGTGACTCAGGACTGTAGCCCAGAACTCTGGAGGCTGAGGCAGGAGGATTGGGAGTTCCGGAACAGGGTGAATAGTGAGGCTTCTCAAAAAACAACAAAAAAACGACCCCCCCCCCCAAACCAAAGCAGTTGGGAGGAGGAGAGAGGGGTGGAGTAGGGAAGCTGGGAAGAGAAAGGGAATCAATTGACTGTGAGCAGGACAAGAGAGTGTAATGGTGGCCTGTGTAACAAGCTGTCCCTGCAAATGCTGTAACCTCAGCTGGGAGGGGGTGGAGACAGAAGGGTGGCTGGGGCTTGCTAGCTTCCAGTTTAGCTGAGAAGACCCCGGGTTCAGAGAGAGAGAGTCTGCAGAAGTGACAGATAGAGGACACCCAACATCATCTTTTGGCCCCTGAGCACAAACAGGTACATAAACTCACACAGACACATACATACACAAATATACATGTAAAACTTTACCATAAAGTTAGAAAAAGAAAGAAAAACACCAAAGTAAACCAGGACTGGTGTACCTCAGTGGCAGAGTGTTTGTCTGGCCTATGCAAGTCCCTGGATTTGAAACTCGGTATGGAAAGAGAACTATTAACTGGAAGTCAGTGAACTACACAGGTAATTAAGCTTTCCTCCTCAGAGTGCTGCAAAGGCAGCTGCTTTGAGGTTTGTATTCATTAAATAATTTGTGCTTTGACATGGGGATCAAAGCAGAGAAACTCCGGATGAGAGAATGTTAACCAATTTATTAAAATGCACGTGGGAGGCCAGAAAGGTGGCTCGGTGGTTAAGAGAACCCGGCAGAGGTCTGGAGCTTGTTTTGCAGCTCTTACATTAGGCCTTTCAAGCCGCCTGGAACTCCAGTTCCATGGGATCTGACATCTTCTGGTTCCTATGGGTAGTGCACTCACATGTACATATGTATACCTAGACCTATGCACTCACAAACTAAACAAAACCAACCAACCAACCAACCAACCAACCAACCAACCAACCAAACAAACAAACAAACAAACAAAACACCCGAACTGCAGCCATTGGGGTGGGTTCTGGAGTTGCCTCTTTGTTAGTTTTTGAGCTGTTTGAACTGCAATGTTCTCACAATGTCACAAGCATCATCAAAATAACCACTATTACCGCCAACTAGTATTTGGTGAGCATCTTCCACACGCCTGTTGCTTTGGCAAATGTTATATATAGATGATCTGTGTCATCTACACAGTAACCCCACTTTAGAGATGTGAGACGGACTCAGAGGGGATAGCTAAGGTGTCCAACAACATACAGCCCCAAGAGAGGGAGTTGGAGTTCTGATGCAAATGGCCTGAGCTGCACATCTTCAAATGAACTGGATTTGTCATTTTAGCTATAATCCCCGCCTATGCTGGCCTCAAACTCAAGGCCATCCTCCTGCCTCAGCCTCTGAAGTGCTGGGATTACAGGTAGCTCTAACTCATCTTTCCAGACAGAAATATGGAGATTGGCCCATAGTCCCTGGAACTGCCTGAAATGCCTCAGGTACCACCTTTTAGGGCAGCCGGGTTGTTTGTGTCTGAGGGGGTCTCTGCCTCTGCCACCTGGAGATCCTGTGGCATGGACTGACATTCATGCTACTTTCTCAAATACAATCTTCCTTCTTATCCTGCAGTCTACAGGGGCTGATGTAGCTCTTCTGTGTTCATCTTAGGAACTCAGGAGTATCTCTGTAAGTCCTAGATCTCTCCAGAAGTGAGACCTGGAGGGATGGTGGCTGGTGGCCCAGACCTGCTTCTGAGACCTGCTCTATTCTCAGGCGGATGGACCTGTAGAGCACTAACTGCTCTTGAACTCTCCATCATTTCTACCTCTCTCTTTCTGCCAGCAAAGAAAAGCTGCTGAGCCCCAGGCCAAAGGACTCAAACAGAAGCTTGCCTACTGTCTGGTCAAAGCCAGTCCCCAGGCTGTATTGCCCTTTGACTTTACTTAGATCAACCAACCAACCAACCAACCAACCAACCAACCAACCAACCAACCAACCAATCAATAATCAATCGATCAATCGATCGATCAATTGAAGCTCTCAAGCTCTTCCTCAGCCACACACTGGCCTCTCTTCCAGTCTGTTTTGTGACCAGAATTTGACCCTGGACTTGATGGTAATATGATGGCAATTAGAAGTATCTTTGCATTTTTCTTTTAAGGCCTTCCTAAAGCTAATGTATGGACAATTAAGTGCCCCTTTCCCTCCTCCCCAGAGCCTTAGGAACAGACGATTGGCCAACACTGCCTCCTAGTGTCTCAGGTAGATGCTGCCCAGAAGGGTGAATGTTTGGGTTCCAATGCTTAGGCATATGTATGTACCCATTGTATAAATCTGTGGCTTTAAAAGTTTAATGACCAAATAGATGCCAGGATCCCAAGCAATGAATGCTTGACTTTTTATGACCAGGATTAAAATCAAGTGCCAGAGCTCACCATCCTTCACCAACCTGGCGGCAGGAGTGAGAGGCCAAGTGGGCAAGGGTCACCCCTCAGGAAAATATCACGTTCCCCAAGCTTTAACAATGTCACGTGTGTCCCCCAAATGCTTCTGAGGACCACACCAACATCTAAAGTGCCAGTTTGCATTTAAACAACTCAAAATGGAGTTGGGGACAGGGAGGGTGCTGCGGATGTAATTCAGTTGGTAAAGTACTTGCTTGGCACCCATGGGGTCCTGGGGTCCATCATCACACCACAAATCTGCTGTTGGCATGCACACCTGTAAACCCGGCACACCTGCTGTTGGGGTGCACACCTGTAACCCCAGCACTTGGAAGAGCGAAGCTGGAGGATCAGAAGGTCAAGGTTGTTCTCAAGTTCAGGATCATCCTCATCTAAATGGTCCAAGGTCATTCTCAGGCTAGCCTGAGATACAGGAGACCTTATCTACCGATAAAAGAGGAAAGAAGAGTTGTTTCTGTTTGTTTGTTTGTTGTTTTATTTTGTCTTGTGGAGATTTTTTTTACTATTCTGAGTGAACTGTGTTGCAAATCCAGCCTAACCCCACTCCCCTCTCCCTCCCCCTCCACCCCCACTTCTCATGAGTGCAAGCATGAATGCCTTAGCCGGACCAGGGTCTGGTAACCAGAGCTGTCTTTAGGGCCATGCAATTTGGTGTGCAAACAATGTCTTACATTAATGATGCCTGTTCGATTCTGTGAGATCCATCACGGATGTTGGCTTTGCCCCGAGACTGCAGGTTATGCAGCTGGTCTTCTGGTGATGGGATCTGCCACGTCTGCCCTGCTTCTCTTCTGTTTCCTTCCCACGCTCTGGGTTTGGTGCCGTATTAGGCATTGAGCCTGGACTGAACCCAGAGTGTGGGAGGGAGAGAGAAGAGGTGTGGAGGCGGCAGTTGAGATGCATCTTTTCACTCTCACCACAGTGTCTGAGCCTAGGCCAGTGTGTTACCTTGGGAGGTCTTTCTGCATGGGCCCCCATCAGCACAGCGAGGCCCAGACATGCCGTCTGTTACGATTACTTAGTGATCCTGCCCAGTTTCCAAGTTTCTTATTGTGAAACAAATATTTTCTTATTTATTTATTGGGGTGGAGGTGGTGTTGGTCCATGGGCCACAGTATGTGTGTGGAGGTCAGAGGACAAGCTACAGGAGTCTGTCTATTCCTTCCACCATGTGAGTTCCATGGGTTGAACCAGCTCCCAAGTTTATTCTTGTTACCAGATGCATCTTTGGTATTATTTAGTATTTATTTGTGTACCTTTTTGAGACAGGATCTTGCTATGTATCCCCAGACGGAATATTACTCATGGTGTAGATCAGGCTGACCTCAAACTCACAGCAATCCTCCTATCTGAGTAATGGAATTGTAGTCATTCATGCCCACCCCCAGATGTATCTCTAAACCCTCAGTTCTCCTGCTGATAAACATAGTAGGTATTAGACATAAAAGTGCCTGATGCTGCCATTTGGTTTAGGGGGCTGAACTCACCCCTGCCTTTAGACCATACATGCCCTTGTCCCCTTCATTGTATTTTCTACCCCTGCCCATACCCTCTACCTGACTGCCTAGAAGACTGTGCATTGAGTACTGTGTGCATAGTCTCTATACGAGACTAGATTCTATTCACAACCCCCTTCCATCTTCATCACAAACTATGTGCTTAGTAGTGTCTTTCTGCATCTTCCACTTGAGAAAATGGAGGCTTGTAGAAGTTTGAGAAACCCCATTCCAGTCCCCAATACTGCCTGCTTTCCAACCTTGTGACATCCTGAAATTGGCCATCAACATGTTGGACCCTTCGATGGTCCTTCAGCTGAAGCATGTCCCCTTCACTCTTTCCATCAGAGCATGCAGTGGGCGTGTGGGAGTGGGTTCTGTCTTTGGCTCTACCTAGCTATCCTATCTGCCTTTTTAACTAGCACATCCTCAAACCCAGACCCCTCCATCTCCTTGATTCTAGGATTTCACTTCTCCATCCACATACCCAAGCTGAAAAGCAAAATTCTCATTGCCTCTTGTTTCTTTTGCTACAGTCATTTTTTTTGTTTTGTTTTGTTTTGTTTTGTTTTGTTTTGTTTTGTTTTTTCGAGACAGGGTTTCTCTGTGTAGCTTTGGTGCCTTTTCCTGGAACTCACTCTGTAGCCCAGTCTGGTCTCGAACTCACAGAGATCCGCCTGCCTCTGACTCCCGAGTGCTGGGATTAAAGGCGTGTGCCACCACCGCCTGATCTGCTACAGTCATCTTAAAAGCATCCTTTATGGGTGCTGGAATGATGGCTTAGTGGTTAAGAGTTCTGGCTTCCCTTCCAGGGGGACCTGGGTTTGATTCTCAGCACCCTCTTGGTACCTCCCAACCATCTGTAGCTTCAGCTCCAGAGTATCTCATGCCCTTTTCTGGTCTCTGAGACCACTTTGAGACACACATGATGCACAGACACACATGTAAGCAAAGCATCCATACACAAAATAAAAATAGATAAATCTTTGAAGAAAAACCCCTCATCCTTCATGAATCCACACTCTTCTAGAGCACATAGCACTTTTCATGGTCCCCATTACTGTCTCATTCCTCACCTTGAGACAGGGTCTCTTGTAGCCCAAGCTGCTTAGACCTCACTACGTAGCAAAGATTGAGCTTGAATTTACTGTACGTCCTGCCTTCACCCTCCACTCTGGGCTTACAGCTGTGCACCACCATCTTTACGTGGCACTGAGCATCAAAGTCTGGACTTTGTCCATTCGAGGCAAGCACTCTATCAAACTGAGTCACATCCCAAGCCCAGATCACTGCTATTGGTGACCTTCACCTTCCTGCTTTTATTTTAATCCATCTTAGAAATGACTGTCAGATCCACCTTCCTGAAGAATAGCTTGGAGCCCACCCATCAGATTAAAAAAAAATGCAGTGTTTGGTCTTCCCCCTCCCCCAGCCCTTTATGCTTCTTTTTATGGAACCATCCTTAAAAGTGAATAGGACCTGGGACAGTGTGAATGCTTTGCTGGTAGATGGCTCAGGAAGAAAACACAACTGGATCTCACAAGTTCTTCCATATAGATAGCCACAGTTTAACACACACACACACATACACACACACACACACACACACACACACACACACACACACACACTCATTGGACATCTGCCCTTGGATAGAATTTGAGGTGTATTACTAACTTTTTTTTTTTTTTTTTTGCAGCACAATAATGAACATTTCTAGTGACCCACAAAAACCTCCCAGTAACCCAGAAACAACTGCTCAGTGTCTGCAATGAGAAAAACCCTGCAGCTGAAAGCAGGAAGCTTTTTAATGACCACAGAATCACTTTGGAGAAGTTGCCTTAGGGCCTGTGTGAGAAGTAGACAGATCCTCAGTCTTAGGGCCTTAACGGTACAGCCACCACTGCCCTCCTTGTTTGGTTGGGTTCATTAAGCCCTTGGTTCCCAGCCCTTTTGTTGGTGGTTGAGGTAATATACACTGAATGCCACCTTTCTCCTGCCACTGTTTGATTAGCTTGAAATGACCTCATGTGATTTTGACACACAGTGAGACTCATGCTGATGTCATCAAATCCTGTTGGATGCCTTGATGCCTCCTGGCAATCAGCACCTGCCCAGTGCATCAGCAGAGCTGTTCTCAGGAGCTTTTCATTCTAATAATGCCCTTTTCTGGATATTGTACAAGAGGCTTTGGATTCAAGCTAATTGTCTGTGTTGATGTATTGAGCCTTTAAGTCTTGGATACAACTTGTTGGGAATGAACCACCCCTTTTTCTACCAAGTGGAATTAAAAAAAAAAAAAACCCAGCAAAATCTCAGAACTAATTTGTGCTGCTTAGAGAATGCAATTCAATGTCATTGCTTTCAGCTTTACTTTATTTCGATTATGTGTATGTGTGTGGGTTATGTGCACAGCAGTATAGGTGCTCTTAGATTAAGAGTAGAGATGATTCCCTGGATCTGGAGTTATAGGCAGTTGTGAGCCATTTGATGTAGATCCTGGGAATCAAACTTGCATCCTCTGGAAGTGGCACTCTTAACCACTGAGCCATCTCTCTAGCCCTGCTCTCAGCTTTTTGGGACAAAGTCTCACTCTGTAGCCCGGGCTGGTCTTGAACTTGCAGCAATCTTCCTGCCCCAGCCTCCCAAGTGCTAGGATTATATGTTTGAGCCACAGTGCCCTGCACCAGTCAGGTTCCATTCTGAATTGTTATCAATACCTGCGTGTCTCCCCTCATCCTAGAAAAGCACCTTCACACTCACTGTCTAGTTTGATGGTGTGCATTGCCCCAGACATATGCACACATACACACACAGAAACATACATATACAAGCAAACAAATAAAAAGTACAAATGAAAGAAATAAGCCAGAGGATATAGCGTAGTTGGTAGAGTGCTCATCGCCTAGAATGCCCAAAGCCCTGGGTTTGATACCCAGCTCTATATAAACCAGGAGTGATGGCTTAATCCTAGGTTTAATACCTAGCATGGTATAAAACAGTCATGGTGGTATACAGCTTTAATTTCAGAACTGGGAAGGCAGAGGCGGGAGGAACTGCCAGGCCCCAAATAATGACATGGAGACGTATTAATTGTGAAAGTTTGATCTTTCACTTAGACTTGTTCCCAACTAGCTCTTATAACTTAAATTAACCTGTTTCTATTAATCTACATTCTGCTACATGGCTTGGTTACCTCTCCTCTGTACTGTATATCCAACTTCTTCAGTGTCTCGCAGGCATCTCCCTCGAGCGCCTAGAGTCATCTCGAGTTCCTCTCTTTTCCTGGAAGTCCTGCCTTACCTCTCCTGCTTAGCTATTGACCATTCAGCTCTTTATTAAACCAACCACAGTGACACATCTACACACAATGTAAACAAATATTCTACAACAAGAAGGATCAGAAATTCAAGGCCAGTTTTGGCTAAATGGTAAATTAGAGTTCAGCCTGGATGATATGAGATCCTGTCTTCAAAACAAAACCCACAAAAATGTCAATAAATTAAAATAAATTTAAGGAATTAAGAACTGTTAGGTCTGAGATGAGAACTCACAGCATAGGGTGGAGAAAATGGTTGTTCATTCAACAGCCAGGGGTAAGAGAGATCTCAAAGAACAAAGATGCCCTGCCTCTGGACTTCACAATGTTCTTGATCTATCTGCTGGCATTACTCTGTCACTGGGTCCTCCCACATTTGAGGGCTGCTTATTTCTTTTGACTTGATTGTATCCAGCCATCCTAAACATCAAGTAAAAGAGAGCCACTATGAATTTGGCTTTCATGTAGAAATTTGTTCTGTCATAGTCCAAGTAAGAAAGTTACAGACCCCAATTGTTATCTTAGAGGCATCATCCAGCAACTGATGGGAGCAGATGCAGAGACCCACAGCCAAACACTAGGCAAAGCCAGGGGAACCCCATTGAAGAGGGGGAGGAAGGATTCTAGGAACCAGAGGGGTCAAGGGCACTATGAGAACATAACCCACAGAATCAACTAAGCAGGGCTCATAGGGGCTCACAGAGACAAAAGGGACAATCACAGACCCTGTATGGGTCTGAGCTAGGTCCTCTGCATATATGTTATGGTTGTATAGCTTGGTGTTCTTGTGGGACTCCTAACAGTGGGAATTGGGGGTATCTCTGATGCTTGTGCCTGTGCTTGGGATCCTTTCCCTCCTACTGGGTCGCCTCGTCAGTCTAGCCTTATTATAATTTGCTATGTCATATTCTGTTGATATCCCCTGGGAGGCTTTTATTTTTTCATGACAGGGTTTCCCTGTGCAGCCCTGGCTGTCCTGGAACTCACTCTGTAGACCAGGCTGGCCTCGAATTCAGAGATTCACCTGCCTCTGCCTCTGGAGTGCTAGAATTAAAGGTGTGCGCTGCCACCGCCGTCACCAACACCTGGCTTTTTTTTTTTTTTTTTTTTTTTTTTTAAGGAAACAGAGGAGGAGTGGATCTGGGGGAGAGTGGAGGTGGGGAGATACTGGGAGGAATGGAGATAGGGGAAACTGTGGTCAGGATGTAACGTATGTAAAGAATAAAAATTAAATATATATAAAAAGAAAGTTACAGTCAGCCACATAGGTAGGGTCAAATAAGAGTCTTTGATTTGAGCAGGTGACTAAGAACAGGCTCTTGCCACCAAGAACTCTGGTCCAGAAGCCTCAGGATACAGTGTTTATAAGGGAAAATACTACACAGCCCACAATGACACAAAGGTGTAGGTCAGAGGAACCTGGTAACATGTGTTTTGGTTATACATTCAGCAGATATTTTGGTTATACATCTGGTCCACGGTTAGGATCGTGGAAAGTCCCAAATGTGTTGCCAAGGTGGACAAGACTATCCAGGGGGTCAGGGGCTGAAAAGCACCTGAGCAGATTACAAAATGTTGTTAGGGCAAGAGCAGGGCAAGATGGCGTTGTCTCGGTCATTTCAACTCAAAAGTTGATATGGAAATTTAACAGGATCAAGATTTTAGTTTTGATGGCAATGGCTCCAGGGGTAAAGTGTTTGCCAGGCAAGCCTGATGACCTGAGTTTGATCCCTGGAACCCAATGGAAGGCGAGAACCAACTCTCAAAAGTTGTCCTCCACATTGGCACCATGGCACACATGTGCCCCACCTTATACTATCAAACAAATAAATAAAAATAGTATGCCTGGTAAAGTATGGTGGTTAATGTCTGTAATCCTAGAATTTGGGAAAAGGAGACAGGAGGATAAGTTAAGGCCAGCCTGGGCTATCTGGTGATTTCCAGGCCAGCTTGGGCTATTGTATAGATCTTCTAAAAAAAAAAAAAAAAAATCCCCCAAACAGAGGTTGTAGATAGAGTTCAGTTGGCTGAAAGCCTGTCCGCATGCTGGGTTCAGTCCTAGCGCTGCATTAACTTGGTGTGGCTGTACATGCTTACAATTTCTATTGGGAAGAAGGAGGCAGGAGAATCAGAAGTCCAAGGCCATCCCCAGCTATATTGTGAATCCGCAGAAAGCCTGGGCTCCGTGAAACCCTGTTTCAAAACAAACAAATGAACAAGCAAACAAACAAATGGCAAACAAAAAAACCCACAAAGACACAAAAATCCCCACAAGAAACCCCAGCAAAACAAACCAACCAACCCGAAGTATGACAAAAATACAAAAACAAAATAATTAAAGAAAAAAAAAACCCAGCAATAAAAACAACCGGGCCTGGCTGTGTGTCTTGGTGGTGCTCCTGATGCAGCTGTGTTGGTGACAATGTAGTAATTAGTCACCTCAGCTGTTTACTGAGCGCTTGTTTTCATTGTTCCCTGTGCCCAGTGCCAGCTATGGAAGCTTCTACCCGACAAGTGCGTCATTGATTTCCAAAGCCTGCTTGTAATCATTTCTCCACTTAACCTCATGACCTCCAAGATACATTGATGGCAAAGGTACTGTTCTCTCTTTCTGGCATGTGACGAGGGGCAATCAGGACAAAAGGCCTTGGCTAACGCCTGTTTTCCAGTTAATAACCGAGCTATGCCGAGATGCAATCATTTCTGTCATCTCACACACACTGCCCGGGAAGGCTTTGTTGTTGTTAGTTATAGAATCTTTATATTGAGTACTGTGCCCAGGACTGGGGACATAGCTCAGTTGGCAGAGTACTTACCTAGGGTGCATGAAGCTCTAGGATCAGTCCCCAGCCACTGCGTACACTGGGCACGGTGGCACATGCCTGGGAGCCTGGCACTCAGAGGTGGAGGCAGGAGGATAATCCTTGGCTTCACAGAGAGTTAGAGGCCAGCCTGGGACACATGAGACAGAGAGAGAGAGAGAGAGAGAGAGAGAGAGAGAGAGAGAGAGAGAGAGAGAGATTGAGTTTTGGTTAGGAGCTGGCAAGGTGACCCAGTGGGTTACGCCACCTGCTGCCAAGCCTGATGATCTGAATTCGATTCTAGGGACACGATCAAAGGAGAGAAGCAACTTCTGAAAAGCTGTCCTCTGACCTCCTCTGTACGCCTCACTTTTTTTTATGTGTCCCAGGCTGGCCTACATAGCTCCCTTCCATGTCGCTGAGGCTGAGTTTGAACTCTTGATCCTCCTGTCGACACTTCTCAAGTGCTGGCTCGTGAGACCATGCCCATCATAAGGCATTATAATGAACTGTTGTTAAAATTTTATCCTATTTACTTCTCTGTGGATGTGGGTGTTAGCGTGGATGTGGAGGTCAGATGACACTTGGTGGGAGTCAGTTCTCGCCTTCCTCCATGTGGGTTCCGGGGATGGAACTCAGACTTTTAGGCTGGATGGTAAGTGCTCTGCTAAAACCAACATTCTTCGGCAAACACTGTTGGGGATGGATGGTGCGGCTTCCAGTAGGAAGTAACGGAAGATTAGTTGAATGTTACTTCTCTCCTGAAAGAGTTCTCATTAATTAATCAAATCTTTGAGTTTTCCTTTGTCCACCTAAGACTCTGACTAATCCCACATTAGCACAATGATTGACAGCTGTCAGTCAAGCATCTGTCAGCACAGCTGTGAGGACAATGCTCTGAGTGGCTATTTTTAGCTTTCTTTTTCCAGTGGACTGACTGGATTGCTAGAGAGGGTAAAGGAAGAAGACATGTAATTTTTTGATTTTAGTTGAGCATTTAAATTTCATATTTTGAATTTCACAAATGTAGGAATTTAGCAGAGTATCTGGGGTTCATTAGAATGCACAGTTGTTTTCTAGAAGTGCTTTGACCTTGAAGAGTCTTTGTGGAAAGCAGTGACTGTTTTCTGTGATTTGCACAATTGTTTTACTGAAGAGGCATTGCAACCATCCCATGACTTTGGTCACAAGATGCCTCAGGCACCTGAGGCTCTTGCATTATTGTGTATTACAAAGCATACATAATAAAGGACTAGAGTCATGAGGGCATGTGATGCTCTTCTTTAGTTAGACATGTAGATTAGATTAGGGACCTTGGTCTGAGGAAATACTTTGTGTAACAATCAGTAAATCTGCCTTTGTATGGCTGTTCTGGGTTCAGTCCATCTGAGAGGCTGGACCTTCCTGCTGCCACGCAGTCCTTAAAATTTCACCTTGGAGTGTCTTCTTTCTTCAACCAACCTGCGCTACACCGTGTGCCTCAACAGTCTGGATTGCTAGAGAGAGTAAAGGAAAAAGACGTAATATTTTGATTTTAGTCGAGTATTTAAGTTTCATATTTTGAATTTCACAACCTTCCACAACTATTAATTTAAAAATAGTTTTCAATGATTAAGTGCCTTCAGGATGCCTCTCAATGTTCTCATAAAACAAAGAGGATCCATGGTCCCGTGACAGTTACATGTCTTGGTTCGGAGGCTTATTAAGTGGAGTGATGTCTGAAATCATTAGGAATTTCCCTTTAAGGTGAAGCTGAGACTGTGTAATAAAAGAAACGGGAAGCTAACCTGGGGCCACAGCTCAGTGCTGAGGGCTTGCTTAGCGTGAGCAAGGCTCTGAGAACGAAGGGGAAAACAGAAAGAAAATCCAATTCACTGGTGCTTTTTAATATCTCTCAAAGCAGATTACTTTAATAAACGGTCAGTTAAGATAATGATTCCCCCCACGCAGGATAACGATTGACAGGAACTGGCGGGTTGTATACCTGCCAGACTTCCTTGCAGAGGGATTGCTTGAGACCTGGGATGTGGCTCCATTGGTCTTGTGTTCACATGGCATGCACAAAGCCTCAAGTTTGATCCCCAGTACTACATAAACCAAAGGTGGTGGCACACACCTGTCACCTCAGCTCCCAGGAGGCGGAGGCAGGAGGACCAGAAGTTCAAGGTCATCCTTGGCTTCATGGTGAGTTTGAGGTCAGTTGGGGTTACATGAAACCCTGTTTTAAAAACAAAGAAGAAGAAAAGAGAGAGAGAGAGAGAGAGAGAGAGAGAGAGAGAGAGAGAGAGAGAGAGAGAGAACACTATAAATGAAAGGGACAAGAGCAAAAACTTGGGGTCCTTGATTATTGCTGACAGGCAGGGAGGAGATAGATGCCGGAAGATTTCTTTGGTGCAGAAGACAAGATACTTCTCAAACATCTTGGACCACGTTATCACCAGGAGTTTTTCTGTTTTGTTTTTAATCAGAATAAGGAATCTGTGTTTCCTTCTGACAAGGTCTTTGTGGGAGCAGCACCTACATGAACTCGTGCTGGGAGCCTTCAGCAAGTAAAATGTTAAAGGAGCCTCACTATTGGAAAGTGAAGAGGCAGCTTGGTGTCCTGTGTGTAGAAAATGGGAAAGGACAGACACGGGGATTCTGGTCCATTCCACTTCGTTCAAGCCGGGTGGCGCACACCTTTAATCCCAGCATTAGGGAGGCAGAGGCAGGCAGATCTCTGTGAGTTCAAGGCCAGCCTGGTCTATTGAGCTAGTTTCAGGATAGTCAGGGCTACACAAAGAAACCCTGTCTCGAAAAAACCAAAAAACCTCAAACAAACAAACAAAAACAAAACAAAACAAACCAACAATACACCACCAACAACAACAAAAATCGAAAGAACATGTTCAAAAAAACCACCTAATCATCTCCAACGCTGGCTCATAAAGGACAGCCTTCATCAGACCAAGGCTAACTTTCCCCTAGGATGGAGTGAGGAATAGCTCTGGAGGGGTGTGGAACATTGCTGAGACTTTTCAGTTTTAGTGAGACTTGGCTATTATCTTCTGAGTAACACAATGGGTTGTGGAGTATATAGAACATATTACTAGGCTGATATTCACCCTGAGAAATGATTCTGTGGGGCTGAGCGCCAATCACAACCCTCAAGGGCCCACTTTTCCCAAGGCAGAGCTGAAGGCAAAAAAACGATCTCTGAAAATACAAGGTTTTGTGTTAAGTGTGCAATCAGTTTTGGGTATAAAACGTAGTGGAACGTGTGTGACTCCCAACCACCTCTGCATGTCCCCTTGCCTTCAGCAGCGTGTGTGCACAGGGCTGGGTGGCTGCACAGGCATTGCACTGCCTTAATGCATGTGCTCTACACAAAGGTCTTTCTAGGACACCTTGGGGGAGTGGCTACCTCAGTACAGAGTGCTTCAGAGTTTGGCATACAGCAATGTGTTGCTCATTTCTCTGCCTTGGTGACAACTTTTTATGCAAAGCTATGTGGTTAGGACAATGACAAGAAGTCAGGAAACAAACTGAATTGGATACCAGCCTTTGAAGAACTGTTTCCCTAAGATACAGATCTCATGAAACACTGAAAGGTTTTGGTCTTTCAGTCACAAAGCCAATGAATCTTTGATCCATTAATATTGTGAAATACAATGTACATTATTTTAAAATAGTAATTATTTCGTTCTTTGGCATTTTATCTCTTGCATTTGTTTTAGAATGATATTGGTGCTGTAGTACATATAATTATGTATATGTATATGTGGCATACACCCTTATTTATAAATATACAGTGGAAACTCAAAAGTGCTTTTTGGAGTAGTCCATGGTGAAACTGTGAAGACTGACTGGTATCTGTCTGGCACTCATTCTTTTCTGGAGCTGACTCTGAGTAGCTACATCTGGGTTAATGGCTTTGGTCATTTGTTAGTTTAGTTTGTATGTGTGGTAAACATGTGTGTTATATTCATGTGTGCATGTGTGTGTTGAAGCCATAGGTTGGCACTGGGTGTCTTCCTCAGTCCTTATCTACCTTATTTTGTGAGACACAGCATCTCACTGAACCTGGAGCTCACTGATTCTGGCCAGCGAGCCCCAGGGATTTGCCTGTCTCTGCCTTGGCAGTGCCAGAGTTACAGGAGCACACTACTGAGCTTGGCTCTTTACATGGGTGCTGGGATCTGAACTCAGGTCTTTACCCCTGAGTAGCAAACCCTTTACCCATGAGCCATCCGCCCAGCCCCTTGGTTATTTAGTTTTAGTTTTAGAGACAGGATCTCGGTGAGTTGCCCAGGCTGGCCTTGACCTGGCTTTCAAGTGATCTTCCTGCCTCAGCCTCCCAAGTAGCCGGGATGGCAGGTATAAGTCTGTAAGCCACTGCAGTGGACTTCAAAGTTTTGACTAGTGCTAAAATGAAATAAGAATGGCGGAGTACCCCTGGAGAGAGCTGCTAATTAACTTCGTGTGTGTAACATGCATTAGTGTTCAAAGCCTGGTGCCAGAGGGTCCACTCCAATTCCTGTCTTGTTGCCTACCTGCCTTGCGATCTTAGGGCAGTTCTGGAACCTCCTGGGACACATTCTCTCAGCTACGAAATGACACAATGGCCAACCTCAGAGAGGTATGCTACCCTTCCGGGTTCAGGCAAAGCTGATTTTATGAACTGAGACATGGGTATGCGCCTCATCTTCCACCTCTCCACGATCCCACCCCTGACCTTTTTCTACGTGTGTGTGTGACACCTCCATGCACACCCAGAGCAGCGGCAGGCTCACTGTTGACAAGTATCACCTTTTCTGTTCCCCCTGGGCTTGCTGGAGCACAGCTCGGGCTGTGTGGGAAACCGCAGAGGTGTTTGGCTCTGTTTGATGATCCTTTTCCTCCTGTGCCTCTGTGAAGAGGCTGCTGTCACATTCCAGTGCTGACGATAAGCAAACTGGACTGGAGGTTCCGTGGCTTGTACCAGAAAACAGGTCCGGGGCAGACTGCTTGCAGCCTCAGCTTCAGACACAGCTGAATCTGGGGGCAGGTTTAACTAGCAAATTAATAATTCGGATTTGTTTGTTTGTCTGTTTGTTTAGCTAGGGTCTCACTCTGAAATCTAGGCTGATCTGGAACTTGCTGGTCACTGAGGCTGGACTGGAACCTGTGTCCCTTATCCCTCTGCTTTCTGCATGCTGGGATTCAAGCATGAGCTACTACGCCCCACTTCTGTGGGAAGGTTTAGATGAATGCCTCCTGCAAATAATCAGAACCGATTTCCAGATTTCCTTATACACTGCAAAACATGACAAATAATGTAGCTTGGGAACTTCCAGTTTTCTCTCTTGTCAGCGGCTGATAACCCCAATGGGGGCTCTAAATGTAACTGAATTACAGCAAAGAGCCTGCTCTCCGGGACGGGGAAAGTTATTTTGGTAATTTGTCTAATATCTTGGAATAAAGTTCCTGAAGTTCAAGAGAAGCAGAAGAAGGCATTACCCAACCCTACTGTTTAGGTGAAAACATACCTATTTGTGTATAGTAGGGTCTCATTCTGTAGCCCAGGCTGGCCTGGCACTTGTAGTCAGTCTCCTGCCTCAGTGCTGGGATTTCGGATGAGCACCACCACACCGGGCCCATCTTCATTGAATTGTTTTTTGTTGCCAGCTGTTTTGTGTCCCCATGTGCTCACTCCAGGGCTGACCTTCAGCCACCGTCGCAGGGACAGACATAGAATGGCTGTTACTCACAGCATGCTGTCAAATGTCACACACCTTATGTCTGTCTGCTCAGTATTCCTGTGTGTCTACAAGGTCAGCAGTCCCTGACCCATGGTTTTACAGATGAGTGCAGCAGATAGCCAAAAGAATGAGAATCATGGCCAAAGAGGTGCAGCAGATAGCTGCATGGCCAGAACATGAATGTTGTCGTCTATTTGTCATGAGGTCCCTACTCAGCAGTATACCATCTCTCTCGGGGACATCCAGCATCACCTTGATCAGTGACAGCCTTTGCTTCTTTCTGGACTGAAAACAGGAGACCAGCCCTGAGCGCTGTCAATCCTTATGGTGTCTTAGAAGCATGCTGTGTGTGGGGCTTGCTGGTATTTTGAAATCCTGAATCTCAAATGGGTTTTCTAAACCTGTCTTCTCTGTAAAACCAAATAACGGTGCCAGTCTCAGGGGGACTACGGGACTACATGAGGTCACTCGTGCAAAGCACTGAGTGGAGTCATGAGTAAGTTTAAAACTGGCAGTGGTATAGCCCTTCTGTATCACCCGTAACACCACGTACGTATGCAGACCTGTGTAAAGACAGACAAGTTACCCCATTCATTCTAAATATGGACTGAGTTCCAAAAGTTCCCCTTACATCCCAGCCTCAGAAGGTATCTACTTATACAAAGAACAGCAGGGGCTGGGGATGTGCTGGCCTAGCATGTCAGAAGCATGTCGGAAGCATGTAGGAAGCACTGGGCTGACTATCAGCTCTGCACAACCAGGTGTTGTGGTATCAGCCTTTGATCCCAGCACTAGGGAGGTGGAGGCAGGAGGATCAGAGGTTCATACAGGGAGTCCGAGGCTAGCCTGGGCTACCGATCCTGTCTTAGATAGACATCTGTCCCGGGGCTAGTTCCTCCATGTTGGGTGTACCATGGCTGTCTTGGAGCAGTTGTGTTCACATCCCTCATGGGGAGAGAATGGGGCTCACGCAGCTCAGGAGGCCGCATGGATCCTCCTAGACCTCTCCTCCTGAGGTGATGCGAAAGGAAGAGTCAACCTGGGTGGGGCTCTTCAGTGGGGTAGTTGCCCGTGAGTCCCTTGTGCACGCATAAGTAACCCCAGTAAACTCTTGGGCTCACTAAACTGGACCTGGATGGAATCCTTCCTTTGGTCTGTTGGCACCCTCCCCTTCGAGGGTGGGTAGTCTCCCCAGGAGAAGTCACACGGCAACATTCTACTACTTCCTCATGACTGTACTATTTTTTAGGTAGATGCCAGGGATTGAACCCAGGACCTGATGCAGGTTCAGCACATGCTCTACCCCTGTGCCATGCCCTGGCCTATCTC
The DNA here is from genome assembly GCA_902168425.1 of Peromyscus attwateri. Taxonomy (NCBI): domain Eukaryota; kingdom Metazoa; phylum Chordata; class Mammalia; order Rodentia; family Cricetidae; genus Peromyscus; species Peromyscus attwateri. The sequence continues at coordinate 2,876 of CABHPP010139485.1, read as the reverse complement.
TGACGACTATGACAACAAGCTACAAGCACTGCCTAGCCTGCATCACAAGCCTGGCAGCCACAAGTTGGGTGGAGATGGGGAGGTGCCAGCCACCATACCATAGAGCTTTCTCCCCAGGAGCCCCTGAGCTGCCTTCAACTTCTGGGCCATAGGTTTCCCGCTTCCAAAATTTAATTACTCTTCTGCAGCAGTAATTAAATTTTCAGCACCACTGGCAGTTGCCCAAACTTTAAAAAAAATAAACACCCCCTTTCCCGTCTCCCTGCATCCTTACTTACTGGCTCAGGAAATAGCAATTAATTTACAATGTGGTGTGTAAGCCCTGCAGCCTCTGCCCTTCTCAGAGATGTTTATGATTTTAATGGGTGGAATCTAGAATTTCAACAATGACCTGGAGAGCAATTCCAAAACCTGTCTCAGGGGGATGTTAATAATGACGTTCTCTCTCTCTCTCTCTCTCTCTCTCTCTCTCTCTCTCTCTTTTCCTTTTTGAGACATGGTCTCACTATGTAGCTCTGGCTGTCTTGGAACTCACTATATGGACTAGGCTGGTCTCGAATTCAGAGATTCGACTACCTATGATTCCCAAGTGCTGGGATTAAAGGCATGTGCCACTATGCCCAACAATCTTACAGTCTTATGGGAATGACTCATCAACCCCTCCCATCCCCCACTCCCCATTTCAGGCTGATGGACTTCGGGACTGACTACCCATATCTAGAAGTTCAACGAGGCCATTTTCTTCATAGATTCTTTCATTTTTTCTATTGATTCATTCTCTCTCTCTCTCTCTCTCTCTCTCTCTCTCTCTCTCTCTCTTTCTCGGCAGCATCTACTCTATAGCTCAGGCTAGCCTGGAAGTCATGCAATCCTCCTGCTTCAGCCTCCCAAGTACAGGGATTATAAATACGCAGTACCATGCCTGCTTTGTGAGGTGCTAAGGAGGAACCAAGGGCTTCTTGCCAGCTGGGCAAACATTCAACCAACTGAGATACATCCCTATCTCTGTTTTCCATCTCATGAGGCAAAGTTTCTATATAAGAATCTGCGAGGTGTCTCACTGGGTAAGGGACACTGGCTGCTAAGCTGGTGACCTGAGTTAGATCCCTGGAACTCACATGGTTGAAGGAGAAAGCCAAGTTTCAAAAGCTGTTCTTTCACTCTTTGATGGGGACACACACACACACACATACACACACACACACACACACACACACACGAAGCAAAAAAAAAAAAAAAAAAAAAAGGAAAAAAAAAGTCCTGGAATTGTAAGACAGAGGGATTCTTAAAAAACACCAGGAGCTTGTGGAACCTCCCATAGGTCACGTGGTTGGGAGACCACGTCAGGGTTGTCCCTGCATCTGTGGGAGAGGAAAAGGACGCTCAAGCCAGAGGCAGGAGTCAAGGCTCAGGACAGCTGATGGCCAAGGGACACAGACCATCCAAGCCCTAAACTGGGACACCAGTTCTGAAACGTACAAACAAATCTGGGGACAACGGAATGAATAATTAAATTGGGAGGTCTGCCAAGGTCTTGGAAGCTGGCAGAGCTCTGAGGAAGACGGGGAGAGGAAACTCAGGAGCGGAGAAAAGACAGTTGGCGTTTCTGTATCTCTCCTGCCAGGCACTGACAGGGATGAATAACCTGCTGCTAGCCTCTCCCAGCTCAGGGAGGGTCAGGTAGGCTCTGGGGAACTAGAACAGTGAATAGTGTCTGCCTTCTGCTCAGCTTCAGATCCACAACCCCTCCATTCTGAGCATCTCTCTGCGGTGGTCGCCTCCGAGGCAAAGCCTCACTGTACCCAAGGTCATGTAATTTGTATTTGCCTTTCCCTCATTTTCAATCCAACAGCTTCAGGGATCTTTGTTTATAGCTGGGAGATGCCTTTGTGAATCCTATTGACACCATAATCATCTATCTATAACCCCACCCTGTGGCTTTCTAGTTAATGTCTGTAGCTACCCTCTGTACTCCTGTCCAGTAATACATGAACTAGATATACAGACCCATACAGAGACACAGAGACACAGAGGCATATACAGGTGTGCAGATACATACAGATACACATATAGATATACGCCAGAAATGAGCACACACAAGTGCATGGATAAATACAGGCACATGCACAAATGTACACACATGCATAGATGGACAAATACACATAGACATATGCAAATAGACCCAAACATATATATGCTTACACAGAAACACACACACACACACACACACACACACACACACACACACACACAATTTTACTTTTCAGGAAAAACAAACCTGAAGACAAGCATGTGCATGAGGCACAGCAATTAGACACCACAAGTTCAAGGTCAGACTGGTCTATCAGAGCGAGTTCTAGGCCAGTGTAGACTATAAACACCCTGTCTTAAAAACAAAACACTGCCTTTGGATGCCTCCTGTATAGCATAAAGTAGCAATGTTGTAGGACAGAACTGAAACCTTTTGATTTCAAACCTTTCTTTCAGCCTCAAGTGTCACATGCCTATGTCTGTTCCCTCCTCCAGCTCCTTCCTGAGGCACCCCTGGCCTCTGGCAATGCTCCTCTCCCTTTGCCACTCTGATTATTTGACCCTTTTGAAGTCGGTCCCTTTGAGGAATAGTACATCTAATCAGAGCTGGCAGTCCTTGCTTGGTGATCCCTAGATATCCCACTGTCCCGTCTCTGAAACCCTTCAGCTCTCTTTCACACCTCAATCACTTAGTCCCCTGGCAGAGCGGACTTAATGACAAATGATGAAACACATAGGGTTTTTTTCCCCCAGTACAGTTGCATTTTGGAACACTATATCTTCACTTTCTATGCTTCTACAACACACACACACACACACACACACACACACACACACACACACAC
>CABHPP010139484.1:33666-60553 GCA_902168425.1 Peromyscus attwateri | reverse complement strand
TGACAGAAGAGGTGTTCACAGGTATAGCTTCTTATGAATTCATAGCTGAAGTCAAGGTCAACCAGGCGCTGCTCACCGCCAGCTTCCGCCGATGTCAACAATGGGAAACCCAAGGTGTTGTGGGAAGAGTAAGTGGTGAGTGAGTGAGCAGGGGATGCAAGACACCTTAGTCAGTCCCGGGTGGTGGTGTACCTTTAATCCCAGCACTCAGGAGGCAGAGGCGGGTGGATCTCTGCGAGTTCGAGGTCACCCTGGTCTACAGAATGAGATCCAGGACAGGAAGGGCTACACAGAGAAATCCTGTCTCAAAAAATCAAAAAAAAAAAAAATGCCTTAGTCAGATGATTAGGTTAATCTTCCTTACACACACACACACCTATATACTCATACACAAACACTTATATACACACTTACACACATACACACTTATACACACTCTTAGATACACATACAAATATACACATACAAACACATACACACTTATAGACACATACACACTTTTACACATATACACAGAAACACTTATACACATACACACAAACTTATACACACATACACACACACACACACACACACACACACACACACATAGTCATTCTATACCAATGTTCAATACAATTTCTGCCAATGTTCAGGACAAGATTAAAACAGGGGAACTGAAAGAATCCATTCAGGATTTATTCACAAAAGTCATATCTCAAATGTGCTACCAGTGTCATAGCATAATTCTCAATAATCCACAACTGCAAATCTTTACATTTTTAAACTCGGAATCTCTTCCGTATATTTTAGTGTTCCACTGCATTTGCCATCCGACAGAAAGCGATGCGAACAGGCTCCACCTCCTGCCAAAAGCAAAGCAAAGAAAAAAAAAGAATAATGATGGACTAAAGCGGGGTTGGTATTCAGAATGCGATATGTAATTACTTTAATAACTGTAGACTGCTTAGAAGTTTATTACAAAGATGCATTCACTCCCAGGCCCTTGTTCCTCATCACTATTGCCAGCCATGTGCCATTTATTTCCAATGTCTTTCACACACACACACACACACACACACACACACCAGCCCTGCCAGAACAGGAAAATTAGGAACATGATGGGATCGCAGTTCTACCACGCATGTCAAAGATAGCATTTCCTTGCACAGTCAGTGGATGCTTTTGATATCTTTGCTACCAACTCATGGGAATTTAACTGCCGCCAACCATCATTATATTTTACAAACAGCTGTGTTCTGGGCCTACAGCATGCATCAATGTCTCAGAAATAATATTGTCTATATAAGGATAAATTTAACAAAAAAAATGAAATCATATCATATTCAGCCGAGGAGAATGAAATAGGAACCCACAGAGTTTTTGCAGAAATAACTCATGAATAAAACATCTGCATAGTATGCTGCTCAGAAAGAATCAATCATAATAAAGGTTTCCATGACATAGGATAATATGCATGTATTTAAACTTTTCTTTCTGACAAATGAATCAACACCATCAAAGCCTTCCATATTCATTGAAAAGTTAGTGCCAGTCTCAATGCTGACAGCTCTCTCTGCCTCAGCCTATGTGAGGTAAAGGAGAGAGAATGAAGGGTATTGTCCTCTGCACACTCAACGTACAGCATTACACACCGAAAAGAAAAGAAAAAGAAAAATTGAAATCTGCACAAACCGCCATCACTTTTGGCAAAAAGAAGAAGAAGAAGAAGAAGAAGAAGAAGAAGAAGAAGAAGAAGAAGAAGAAGAAGAAGAAGAAGAAGAAGAAGAAGAAGAAGAAGAAGAAGAAGAAGAAGAAGAAGAAATGTGTTTGCATACAAAAGTCTGAAGTCCATTGGCCATACTGCTCACAGAGATTCATCTTGAAGACTACCAAGTCTACAGATTCATTTTCACAGAAGGCTACTCAATACATCATTATTTACTTTCTGCTTAGGAAATTGACTTTGACTTAATGTGCGATAAAAATACATCAAATTAGAGATGATAAGACAGAAATTGGGCAGAGCAGTTCCAAGCCCAGACTTCCGTCTGAAATAACCCAAGAGAAGCCACACGGCTACTTTCATCCTAATTTCTGTTTTAAAAGATGCCACACTCTCATGTTCCCAGATTGAATTAGCTATGAATTGTTTCCTTTAAGAATCATGAAAAAAAAAGTGTAATTTATTTGATATTGTTTACTTCATTGCTGAAGATTTTGACAGAGGGGATTATTTCGCTTTCTTTTTGAGAGTAATTAGCTGCTGGCTTCACTTGATTTGCTAACTACCTGGAGGAAGATGTTTATCTCTCAATTAACTTTGACAGAGGGCACACAATTCAGCTCACCTAAAAACTGTGCTTCCTAATTTAGTAATATGAGAGGCAAAGACACTAGGAGCCGGTCCTTCTGTTACTGTGGATTGGAACCTATTCCACAAAGAGCATAGTCTTCCCACTACCACTCAGAAAGTCTTATGTGAAGAAGTGACCCAGGCTGGGTTTCAGCTGGTCCTAAAATCTGTCCTATTAATAGATTCAAAGACTGACATGGGAGATTAATCAGTGCCGAAAACGTCCTTCGTGGATCCTGAAGGTCAATGTCACAACACACACAATCTGTTGATCCTCAGGGGGAGAGATTAGAAGTTCCAGTGAGTGCTACTCAATGAAGACCAGACATTTCAAAAGAGTACCTAGTAAAAGGATATCTACATAACTGGGAGACCCTAAAAACTACCCTCTACACTTTCATCCATGCTAAGGAACTCTCGCTCAGGTAGATCTCACAGGTGATGTTAACCTTTCCTGCTGTTGTGAAAAAAACGCCCCGACGATAGCAATTTAAGGAAGCAAGCATTTATTTTGGCTTACACTGGTACAGTTCTTTGTGGTGGGGAAGTGATAGTGGAAAGAGCTTCTTACATTGCATCCTTAGTCAGGAAGCAGAGGATCTTAAATGCCTTGGCTCAGTTAACTTTCTCCTTTTTATTCACTCTGGGAACCTAGCCCATGGAAAGGTGCCATCCACAGTTAAGGTGGGTCTTCCAACTTCAACTGTGGTCAGCTAGATAATCCCTTATAGGTGTGCCTGGGGGCTCGTCTTCTAGGCAATTCCACAAACATTTATGTGATATTGTTTATCTAATTGCTGAAGACTCTGACAGAGAGAGATTATTAAGTTAACCATCACAGAGATCATCATATGGACATTTCAGCAGTTCATAGAATACCCGATGCATTATTTTTTACTATCAGATAATATCTCTACATCAAACTTTTACTAAAAAGAGAGGTATGAACGCAAATACTGCAGTTCTTAGGAGTTACTACTGAAGAGGATTTTTAAATTTGGTTTCAATCTAGACAGGGTTTCGATGACCATGCCACTGAATGTCCTCAAGCTCTCCTTCTCAATTTGTTTTTTTTTAATAGTGGTACGGATGAAGATAAAGATAGTTATGATAACTATCAATGACAGGAAGCTAAAATGCTTGACAACAATAAAAATTAAAGACCACAAGAGTTGAGGTGAATGAATCAAAGTATATCAGATTCCATTTAATTCTTCATTCTATGTTCGAAAAATTAAACTCACAAGTGTAAGATTTGACCTAACAGCTATTGTGTTAAAAAAAAAAAAAAGACATTGGTGTTTTAGCTGCCTTCAAGCTAAATATGAGTCAACAGTATTCTAGTTTTCCCCTAAAACTAAAGCAATCTGAAGTTGCATTTACAAAGAATAATGCCCAAAGCAAAAACATAAAACACAAGAGAACATAATAGCGCTTTTCTATTCTCTACAGCTAGAACTATTCTAAGAATTGATGTGTTCAGTTCTGGGTACCACATTTAAGAAGGTCATTGGCAAACTGGAATACACAGAAGGAAGGTGACAAGAATGTCAAGTAGTTTCAAAATCAGATATGGAAAAGGACAGCCAGGAGATCAGCAGGGAGAAAAACCTTTGCAAGACTGGGCCAGGGGCCTTGCATTTACCTCACGGTGGCTAACCTAAGAGCCGGGTGCAGGCATGAGGAACAACAGAGCCAGCCTCACACTCCAGTTCCGATGCCTGTCATCTTGACAAGGGCGGAGTCATGTTATCTCCTTATGGTGATATTTTACTTGTACTAAAATGTGATTTGTATGTTAATAAATAAAGTTGCCCGGGGGTCAGAGCTATTAGAGCCATAGCAAAAGCTGGGCGGTGGTGGTGCATGCCTTTAATCCCAGCACTTGGTAGGCAGAGCTAGGTAGATCTCTGTGTGTTCAAGGATACAGTCAGCATTGGAGACACACGCCTTTAATCTCAATACCAACCATAGAAGACCTGGAAGTCTATACAGACAGGCAGTGACAAGGTGGTCATGTGGTTGGGTTTACAACCAATGAGAAAGCAGAACAGAAAGTCTATATAAAGACAAACAGACAGGAAGTAGGTCTCTTGGCTGAAGAGGACAGCTGCAGCAGTGAAGGGTAAGGCTCTTAGCTCTGACCTCTTGGGCTTTCATCTTTGCATTGGCTCTGTGTTTCTTATTTAATAAGATGGTTACATCTACATCTCCTAGTACCCACTCCCCTCTGGGAGAAATCCAAGATCAAATCCATCAGTGTGGCTCATATCTGCCATTTCTAGTAACCTAACAAAGGCCTCTCTACTACTTCAGCCATCTCTTGTTGCTCACCGACTATCCCGCCTGTGACCACAGCCCCATGGCTCACTCAATCACTCTCCTTCTCTCCCACCTCCCCGTCTCCACATAGTCTCTCAAAGGTTGCACCTCTCCAGAGGGTTTTCTATGGTGTGACTCTATGCAACCTCTCCAGCAGGGTGACAATGGCATCAGTCAGAGAGTGGAGGATTGGCCTGGACCAATCTTGAGATGTCCCTATTGTTTAAAGCAAGACACAGACAAAGAGCAAATTCAGTCACAGATTTACCTTGTTTTCCACGCCACAGAGAACACAGAACCTCCCATTCCCCTGCTGGACAGTCCTTCAACTTCCTCCTGACAGCTTATGAGCAAGTCTACCTACAGCAATGTCCCTCTTGACAATTCACCTCTTTGCTACAAAAGCAAACAGATATGGCATCTTATAGAAACTAGTGCTTCCACATGGCTCACCACCCCTCCCCTCCCCTCTAGGGTTCTGAGAGGCTCTGTCTATTATCCTTCAGAGCCTGTTTTCCAAATGGCATGCAAACATCTGAAAGCAGCTTCCTCCATGTTCTCTTCTCTCTGTGTGGTACTTTCTCTCTCCCATCCTTCATAGTCTTAAGGGGAAAAAAAAGCATCTACTTCCGATCATGGTCCTGCCACGCTATATTAAACTAGTGTCTGCCCTCACCACTTGGTGAATACGTTTTTGCTCACGTTACCATTGTACTTGGAGTTTCTACCCTAATGGATACTTCTATGACTCAGAGCAGCAGCAGCGGCGGCGGCACAGACCACATGAAATCAACCCTTGTTGCAACAACCTCCCCCAATCATAGAAGCTTAGGTTCTTTCTGCTCCTCTGGCTGCTCCTTCTCAGACTCCTGTAGAATCCCCTCCTCCTCTTCTACAGAATACCGACTTCAGAGCCCACTGTCTCGAACCTAACACTCTCCTGCAATCTCACTCAGCAACACAGCTTCAAAGAGCTGTAAGTACCGATGACTTCAAATGAGCCCTTCCATCTATTGGTACAGCCAAATTTCCTGTCACTGTTTCTACTTAGACATCTTATTTGTGTCTCAAGATCAACATCCCAAATCTTGCATCATCAGTACCCATTAAGCTGCTTCTCCCTGAGATGCTCCACTTGGCTCAACAAACAGCTAAAGCAATGTCTTCTCTCCACTTCTACGTGGTCATGTCAGTCAAGTCCTCTGAGTACCTTTCATAGTGTTGTGAGTAGGCTGGCTGGCCTGGCCTCTACTTCATTCTCTAGGAGTCTGAAACTACCCACTTTCCTCTTGACTTGGCGCTTCCTGCACTGGATTCGGCTTCTGGAGGACCCGATGTACACTGACCCTTTGCCTGCTCGCTTCTCTCATCCTCGGAGATGTCTTCTAGCTCCTTCTTTGTCGAAGGGCCACATTGTATGTTACTGACTTGATGCCCAATCTAACTTACATAGTCTGTGCTATTCTCTTTCATGGAGCTATAATAAAAAATTGAAGTAAAGTTTTTATTGATGTATTCAAGAATTTAATACTGACCTCATCCACAAGACCAGGGATCAGAAAAGGTTTTCTGTAAAGGGCCTGTCTTAGTTGGGGTTTCTATTGTTGTGAAAAAATCCATGACCAAAAAGCAAGTCAGGGAAGAAAGGGTTTATTTGGCTTACACTTACAGATCATAGTCCATCACTGGAGGAAGTCAGGACAGGAACTCAAGCAGGGCAGGAACCTGGAGGCAGGAACTGATGCAGAGGCCATGGAGGGGTGCTGCTTACTGGCTTGCTTCCCATGGCTTACTCAGACTGCTTTCTTATAGAACCCAGGACCACCAGCCCAGGGATGGCACCATCCACCATGGGCTAGGCCCTCCCCCATCAATCACTAATTGAGAAAATGCCTTAGAGCTGGATCTCATGGAGACATTTCTTCAACTGAGGCTCTTTCCTCTCTGATGACTCTAGCTTGTGTCAAGTTGACACATGAAACCAGTCAGTACAGGACCAGACAGTAAATATTCTACGCTTTATAGAACATCCAATTTCTGTTGCAACTGCTCAATTTAGCTGCTTCAGCAAATAGCAAGTAAGTTTGGCTGTGCCCAAATAAAACTTTATGTACAAAAGCAGGCAGTGGGCGGGGTTTGAGCTAAGAAATGGTCTTTGTAGATTTCCACACTAGACAACAATTTCCAGACAGGCAAAGACAAGATTTATTTACCCTTAGTCTCCTACCTTTGCGTCGACATGCTTGGTGTTAGTAGTTCTACACAAACAGCTGTAGGGTTGATGTAGTCTGAAGGAAGCCCAACAGAAGGAAATGTCTTGCCTGTAGTTCTACATGTAGTAAGTACAAATTTTAGCAGAGAAGATTTGTGTCCGTGATAAAAAACGACCTTCCTCAGAGGTTTTACCTGCCCTATCCATATGAGCTAAATTAATAGATATGGATTCATTTTGTAAATTCTAAATAAAACTGTATGCTGTTATTAAGACTTACAACTGACCCGTAATATGCACGGACTACCTTCTGCTACAGTGATCTCCACTGGACTATTTCCTGACATTAGGAAGGGCCACCTTACTGGAGGACTACAGAACAGCTTTTTGACTGAGATGGGGCTGCACCAGGAGACTGCCACATTTAACAGAGTGAGTCCACTTAGTGCCTACCCACTGGGGACGGTAGTATATTCACCAGTCCTCCTCTTAGAGGAGAGTTTTATATGGTGGCACAATTCATTTAATTTTGGAAAGCCCCTCCAGCTTAAATGGCATTATATTCATTTTGCAGATAAAGAGGCTGAGGTTGAGAGATTAGGACCCACATAGGACTTTGAGTGTCCTCTTATCACAAAGTCACAGCTTCCCCCTAACCATACCCTCCCCATGAAGTGCAGCATCCAAGCTCTAAATAAAATGCCTAACGGGTTCCTGAAAAAGACTTCTGGAAATGACACCACAAAATATGGCACTTTGAGGTCAAAGTAGGGCATGTGGCCACCAGCAGAATGCAAAGAGGGTCTCTGTCTCTCTGTCTGTCTGTCTCTGTCTCTGTCTGTCTGTCTCTGTCTCTGTCTGTCTGTCTCTGTCTCTGTCTGTCTGTCTCTGTCTCTGTCTCTCTGTCTCTGTCTCTCTGTCGCTCTCTCTCTCTCTCTCTCTCTCTCTCTCTCTCTCTCTCTCTCTCTCTCTGTGTGTGTGTGTCTCTCTCTCTCTCTCTGCATTCCCTGATCTGTGCAGAAACAGTCTCTAAAAGGAACTCAGTTGTCCAGAGTGGCCTGCAGTCTGCACCACAGACAGACTGACTTCAAGACAGACAAGCCTCAATTCTGGGGCTCCTTCATCCATCACCCAAAGTCATTTGTTCACCTCCGAATTGGCCGCACTCCCCTCCCCCTGTCAAGGTGTACACACCTGTGGGTCTTTACTGGGATTCGGGGCACTTACTTTTCTTTCATGCGATGTCTCTATGCTCATAATAGATCTATAACCCGTTCTCTTATTCATCCGCCTACTGCCAGTTTATTCCATACACGCAACTACTGAACCACAGAAGGTAAGGAAAAGTTTTTCCTCCCCTTAACCCATGTGGTTAGGATTAAAAGATACACCCTTCAAAAACTAATTTGCATGAAATTCTTTCTAAGAGTCTAATGGAGTGATGAGAAATATGTATCTTTAAATAGTCGATTGGGGGGAAGTTTCGGGGGAAAAATCTTGTTTCATTTGGGTGTTTGGGATTTTTGGGGGGAGGGGTGTTTTGATTTTGGCTTGTTTTAAGACAGTCTTATGTAGTTCAGGCTGTCCTGAAGCTTCCTATGTCACAAAGAACGACCTTGAACTTCTGATCCTTCAGCCTCTACCCCTGGAATGCTGGGATTACAGCTGCGTACCACTATGCCCGATTTAGTCAGGCACTAGGAACTGAACTTGTGGGTCCGTGCTTGCTGAGGAAGTACTGAGCTGTGTACCCTGCAAAATGATCATTTTCAAAAACAATTTTCATCTCAGTGCTAAATATAACAACTATGTAAATAGAAATAATTTATGCCTAAGAGAAATATTTTTACCTTTGTTGGGGGAAAAAAATCTATTGGTTTTTCAATCTGTATTGCAAAGAAGAACAACAGGCAGATGAAGTGTTAACCTGGTAATATTATAAAGTATTAAATCATGTCATTAGGGCCTCATTTGTTGAGGGAAAGCAAGAAGGTACAGCACAAAAATACATACTGCTCTATCTGGCTGGTGAGATGGCTCAGTTGTTAAGAGCACTGGCTGCTCTTCCAGAGGTCCTGAGTTCAATTCCCAGCAGCCGCATGGTGGCTCACAACCATCTATAATGAGATCTGATGCCTTCTTCTGTCATGCAGATATATATGCAAACAGAGCACTCATATACATAAATAAATCTTTTCTAAAAGAATCCTGGTCTGTCTGGTTTTAAAAGACAGAGTTCATTTTCCACACATAAATGCTTATACAAAAAAGTAGACCAGTTTGTTTTTTTTCAGAAGAAGGTCAAAACTAATCCGGTTATACAGTCAGAGCTGGGGATTGTAATTGCTCATTATTACCTTCAAGCTGCTTATCCATCTTTTCTAAATTTTAATAATGAACATACTTTACTTGTTTAACAAAATAATCAAAACCAATAGGATTAGGGATAACTTCTTAATATTTTCTCAACAACTTTATTCCAGCTTCATTTCTGTTACTATGATAAAATGCTGTGAGCAAGGGGCAGGAGGAAGGGGCACCATGGTTAAAAACAATAGTGCTCTTGCAGAGGACCTGAGTTCAGTTCCCAGCACCTACATTGCGCAGCTCACAAACTACCTGTAACTCCAACTCCAGTGGGACCCAAATATGCCCTCTTCTGGCCTTTGTGGGCACCTGTGTTTATATGCACATACACATAGTCACAAGCATGTACACCTTAAAAAAAATAAAAACAGCATCTTGACCAAAGGCAACTTTGGGGAGACCAAGTTTAGTCACACCACATTTACAGTCAAGAGCAAAAAGAGAACAAACATGTCCTTTCTTTCTTGCTTTCAGCTAGCTTTCCCCACTCCTTTACAGTTCAGGACCTACCCCATGAAATGGCGCTACTCACCATCGGCTCCATTTGCCTACATCAATTAACAATCAAGACGATCCCCTACAGACAAGCCCACAGGCCAACTTGAAGACAAGCTCTCATTAAGACTCTCTTCCCTGAAGACTCTAAGTCTTGTCAAGTTGACAGCTAAAACCAACCAGAACAAATTTATTGGCCAAATCCTTCTTCATTACTCCATTCATGTACTGCTGTGTTGTTTGTCTTCCTTGGTCGAAAACACAACTGAGAATTAGGAAAAAAAAGCACAACTACTCTTGAGCATATCTTCTAGCAGATATGACAAACCACATATTCACGAACACTTGTTAAAAGAGGTCCTTCTGAGCACTGACTATTTTCCAGAGAATTCTAATAACGCTGGATCCCTGCTTGCCAAGTCAGAGCTTAGAAACAAAGGAGATGGACTGTTAGACAATAAGATTGATAGGCACATCTTTCTATCCAATTCTCTAAATGGAACCACCCTTCTGTCCGTGTGGAACTGCAACTGACTTACAAGGATAGTCTTGGGCAGCCGTGGTTAATTACATAATAATCCAGCCTTCCTTCCACATTAATTATGCAACATGCCCAAGTCAGTAAGCACTTGGAAGTCAATCCAGTTAGGCCTTGGAGATTGGTTCAGAAACTGCCCAATCGTCTCTTCTCAAGATTTCTTAACAAAGATGAATTTTTTTCTGATGACAAACTAACTATGTAATGTAGTGGTGGGATGCAGTATGAAAATGCTACCAGTGCTTAGCATCATCACACAGGACTACAGATGGGTAAACAAACCCAGGGAGCCATAAAAACAAAGCCAGAGCCTTGACAAAGCCTCATCAGAAGCCACTGATTTCTTGGCGCTTTCCAGTTACATTTAATAAAGCACTCACATAGATTAAGATACCGTGTTTGTAGATTTATGCTAACCATGCAACCTATGTTTGCCTTGGAGAGTCACAGTTCACACACACACACACACACACACACACACACATATACACACATATATACACATATATATGTGCACAGTTTACATATATACATACATGTGAACAGTTTACATATGTACACACAGGTGCACAGTATACACAAACACATACATACACACATACATACACACATACACATACAGGTCCAACTACTGACCAAACTACTTTTCCCTTCTAAAGGTGTTCCAGTTTGAAAAATAAAATAGTCTGAGGTGCATAGATAACTGATGTGAGTTATACTAGGGGTTCTAGGCACGTAGTAGTTGTGAAAACACTCACAATGACAAGTGAAACCTTTTAACATATACTAATATTTAATATATGCAAGGTATGAACAGAAATGGGGGTCATATTTATGTCTTTATGTGGACAAGGGATGCCACTGCATGTGTGGAAGTCAAAGAATAACAAGAGAGTTGGTTCTCTCCTTCCAGCTGTGGGTTCCAGGATCAAACTCAAGTCAACAAGAATGACAACAAAAGCCTTTCCCCACTGAGCCATCTCAACAGCCCCTAGATTTCCACAGCAGTCAGAGATCATTTCCAGCACGACGTACCATCAAACAATCCCATACACAGTAATAGGGCTCGAGGCTACTGCATGGAAGCATCACTGAAAGGAAGTTCTAAAGAATCGCTCAAGCAGCAGAGTTCTCAACCTGTGAGTTGCGACCCCCCTTGGCCAACCTGTCTGTAAAAATATTTGCATTACAATTCCTAACAGTAGCAAAATTACAGTTAGGAAGTAGCAACGAAAACAATTTTACCGTGGGGGGGGGGGGTATCAGTACCACATGAGGAACCACCATAGAAAGGGGTTGCAGCGTTAGGAAGGTAGAGAGCCATTGACTTAAGGACTCACAACCAGTGAAACAAATACACATGGTATCCTCTGGTCAATTGTACTTGAGAAAAAATAAACAAGTTCTACAATTCCTTGTTGAATTAAACCTTGCCTTGATACGGTAGTCCTGGGAAGCAAGACATAAAGAATGTTGCTGCACTTTGTTTACTCATTGTAGTAAGTACTTTTCCTGTTGCTGAGACCAACTAACCCCATAAAATCCATTTAAGGAGGAACGGGCTTCGTTTGGCTTACAGTGTAAAGGTTCATTCCGTCATGGCAGGTTTGCGGGGGTGACAGGAGCTTGAGGCAGCTGGTCACACGGTATCCTCGGTCAGGAAGAAGAGAGTGATGAGTGCTCTCCTGGTGGCCAGCTAACTTCCTCCTTTGTATACAGCCTAGGGAATGGTGCCTCCTGAGCCACCTACTCAAACAAGCCTTCCTAGGCATGCCCAGAGGTTAACCTATTCTGAATAATCTCTCATAGATCTCACTAGGTTTGTCTCCTGTGCGACCGTAGATCTTGTCAAGGTGACAGGAGCAACGGTCACACCTAGATTTTAGCCAATAACGTTGTTTGGTAACAGATGCCTGATACTCTGAAGTCAATAACCAACCACTCTACTACCACCAGCTTGGGAAAAGCTGCTGAGGATAATAAGGACTCAGTCAACAGAATAGTAGGAAGTTGTTTAGTGTCTTTCATTTAAAATGTGTTAAAGTCATGAATCCATTCTAAAAAAAAAAAAGAAAAGAAAAAAATTTTCTAGACTATTTAAATCTTTAATCAAGTGAGTCAGTGAAAAAAAAAATTTAAACAAAAAACCAGCATCTCGGAAGATGACTTGGTCATAAAAAAGTGGCTGCCACTCAAGGGTGAGGACTGGAGTTTGCATCCCAAGGACCTACACAAAAAGGCTGGGTATGATTGCACATGTCTGTAATCCTAACATGGGGCATAGGGATGAAGGAGTGGAAACAGGCAGATCCACAAATCTTGCTGACCAGCCCAGCCTAGTTGATTGGTAAGCTCCAGATTCAGCAGGTAACCCTTCTGTATCAACAGAAGATGAGGTGGAGAGTAATTGAGGGAGACATCAGACAGCAAACTCGACCTCCATATGCACATGCGTACACGCAGGAGCATGCATACACTACACAAAAAGATTAATTTTTAAATTTAACTTAAAAAAAAAAAACAAAAGCTCACACCACTTATGATTAAAGTCACAGATAACAGAAAACATCTCTAGTGTGTAAGGAAATTGGCATTTTTGAAGGCTGTAAATCTGATTCTACAGGACAGCAACAAAAAGCTAGAAAAACATGCACACACACACACACACACACACACACACACACACAGAGAGAGAGAGAGAGAGAGAGAGAGAGCAGCAATTAGACCTACCTAGAGCTCCGCACTGATCAAGAATCGCACAGGCTCATATCCTGCAGCCCTTCAAGATGTACATTATCCCAGAGGTCGCATCAACCATAATGACTTTACAAGGGACTTGAGAAATTGCAACCTTTGCTATATAAATCCTTAGCAAGCTAAGGGGGCTCTTTCAAGCTGAAATATAAACATGTGCTCAGGAGAAATGTGCCAGGGCATATTTCACTGTCCCCAAGGGGTGTTCTCTTGACTCTGAGTAGAATAAAACAAAAAGCTTTAGAGCTGCCCTAAAATAAATCTTGTTTACAGAAAAGAGACTGGCATCTTCACTCCAACTTGGGCTGGTGAGTTGTGTAATTCAGGGAGTCCTCGGAGCTTTGCGGCAGCACTCTAAAAGCAATTTTGACAGGAATTCCATGTTGGCCATGTGAAATGGAGAGACAGAAGATGAAGGGAGAATGTGGAGATTGTCTACGGCATCGGAGGCCCAAAGTTACACTGGAAGGAAGCAGCCTCTGGAAGAATCCTGATTGCGTACAATCCTGTATCGAGGCTCCCAGGCTCCTAGAGGGAGGAAGCAATTTCCCTTCAATTTCTCCAGGACGGAAGTACAGAGCACATCTCACAGCTGCTGGCAGGACACTGCTGGGCAAAGAGAAAATTCTGCTAACACTTGGAGACAGTAGTACCCTGTTTCATTAGAAAAAACATGAGGCAGAAATGACCCCGACGGTGAGCTACCATTGTCCATCCCCAAAGGCGCCATCATTCTATTCCTTGCTTCTACTGACCATTCAGATGTCTAGAGCAAGGATTTCAGGACACAAAAGCATTTTGCTGACATAGAACAAGGTTACATGCCCTTTATACTCCAATAGATTCAGTTGTCTGGATGATGCTAACCTCAGGGACTAGGAGGACATCATCATCTTGCTTCATAACTTGCATAAACGTAAGAAATCAAGTTGGAATGGTTCCTTTTTGTGAAGATAGAAAAAAAACTCAAACATTTCAGAATTTTAAGCACTGATGTATACAAAAAAAGTTGGAATACCTGTTACAATAACTCCAAACAAATAATAGTACTTATATAATAGCACAAGAATATGTAACCATATATATTCAAAAGGATGAAGGGATGAATAATATGGATAATAAAATACCAACCATGAGGTCACAGAACACAAAGTATTCTGAAGTAATCCCTAGCTTCATGACCCTCTTTACTTATTTCAGAAGGGTTTTTTTTAATCTCTTATTTTTTTATAATTTATTTATTGTATTTTATGTACATTGATGTTTTGCCTACATGTATGTGTGTGTGAGGGTGTTGGAGCTCCTGGAACAGGAGTTACAGACAGTTGTGAACTGCCATGTGGGTGCTGGGAATTGAACCCGGGTCCTCTGAAAGAGCAGGCAGTGCTCTTAACCACTGAGCCATCTCTCCAGCCCCAGAAGGATTTTTCATATGCATTTAACTAGAGTGGGAAAGATTACAGGCATGGCCTCACTTAGGAGATGAGGAAATGAACTGAGACACTAAGTAACTTGCTTACATAGTATATATACGTCCTGGTTACTCTTCAACCCTTCCCGGTCCACTTTAACTTAAGCCCAATTAAGAATGGCAAGGAAAGAGAATTAAAATCTAAACTCCAAACCTAACAGCTGAAGAAGTCCCCCGAACACACAACTGCTGTCTTTTTTTTAGAAACAAATACATTGGAATGATACTATTGACTTGTACCTAACAGGGGCACTGTCACATATAATATGCCAAAGTGTCTCTGTACACACCATTTCCTTTGGCCTTACAACATCTCTACAAAGTACACAGCACAAGTAGAATGTTCTCCATCAATATGTGCATGTCAGGTCATGGGGCGGTGGAGGGGGGGAGGGAGTAGTGTTTTGAATGAGTATGTCCCCCAGAGTCTCAGGCATTTGAATGCTCAGTCTTTAGTTGGTGGCGCTGTTTGGGTGGGTTTAGGAAGTGTCACCTTCCTGAAGTATGTCACTGGGGGTGGGCTTTGTAAGTTTAAAGATTCATGTCTGCTGTCTCAGCCCTGCCCTCTAGTATGAACTCTAACCCTCTGGAACCACTACGCCAAATAAATTCTTTCTTTTATAAGTTATCTCGATCAGGGTATTTTATTCAAGAAATAGAAAGGCAGGAAATGCACGGGGTGCATGTACACACATGTACTAGTATCTGTGCAAGTGCATGGGGTCCTTGTACATATGTGTGCAAGTTTCTGTGCAAGTGCATGGGGTGCATGTACACATGTGTGCAAGTATCTGTGGAGACCAGATACCAACAGCCAGTGTTTTCCCCAATTAGTCTCACCTTGTTTTTTGAGAGTCTCTAACTTGACCTAGAACTTGCAAATTAGCTAGATTATCAGGACTGCATGTCCCTGGGATCCTTCTGTTAGAGGCACACACAGCCACGCCTGGCTTTTCTATGTGGGCTCTGGAAAGCACACCCAACTCATGCGTGTATAGCCAAGTGCTTTGCCCACTGAGCCAGCTGCCTGGCTCAAGTTTCCTCATGTTTGAAAGGAAGAAACTGAGATGCCTAGATGCTAAGTCTCGTGCCCAGGACTCCCTGGAAGTTTATTACAAGAGAGAGACAAGGGCTAGCGTTTAGATGAGGTGGCAGCCGTCAATTCTATAAGATATTTACAATGACGTGTCAGTGTTAGTATCCTCTGTCTGTCTGTCTTCTCTTTCCCACTCCCATCAGTGTTTACCACATGCACAGCGCTGTGCCAAATGCTCGGGAAAAGACAAACAGGAGAGCGAGCGCGTTTGCTTTCTAGGAATCCAGAGTTGAAGAGAACATTGACGTTGGCAATTTATTTGCACTCCAAATACCAGGAACGAGGAGATGTGCAGAGATCCGAACAATCAGCAGGAGGGAAGGATCACTGGCAGAGAGCGACAGCAGAGGGCGAGTCAGAAATAGCTATTTAGATGCCCTCATTTGCCAGGAACAATCCCAGTGTGTGCCTGTGTTCCCTTCAGTGGCCCCTTTTACGCCCCAAGTGTCCCAGTTTGTGTGATGAATTATATGATCAGCCTTCTCATGGCGGTGGTAGGTAGCATAGGTAGGGGTGGGTGGCTGAGGTGCATTTTGATAGGTGGAGATTTAAGCAGTGACTCTTAATAGAGGGATATAGAACAGCCAAAGAGGCACCAGCCCAGCAAGTTGAACATGGTAGATAATTGGCACAGCAGGCTGCCACTGATTTCTCCTTCCGGTAAGTCAGTGGTTCTCAAGCTTCCTAGTGCTGTGACCCCCTAATACAGCTCCTCATGATGTGGGGACCCCCGACCATAACATTATTTTCATTGCTACTTCATAACTGTAATTTTGCTACTGTTATGAACCATCATGTAAAGATCTGATATGGGAACACACACCCCTGGGGTCTTGACCCACAGGTTGAGAACTGCTGCTATAAGTGAACGCTGCTACATCCAGGTCAGACATCTACAGTTCAGAGGGAACCAAAAGCATGTCATTGGGTTATTTGTTTTGTTTTGGTTTATTTTCAAGACAGGGTTTCTCCGCGTATTTGACACCTTTCCTGGATCTCGCTCTGTAGACCAGGCTGGCCTCGAACTCATAGTGATTCACCTGCCTCTGCCTCCCGAGTGCTGGCATTAAAGGCGTGTGCCACCACCACCACCCGGCATGTAGTTGGTTTTAAACTGTGGAGCAGAGAACCCTAAAAGGTCCACAGGGGACCCGCAGGGGCAGACTAACTCACTGGCCCCACAGAATGGTCTCGGGAGCACCAAGTGTGCATCCCTTTTCTGAAAAAAAAAAGCTCTTTCTTGAACCTGAAACCCATCGAAGACAGAGAACAACTTCTCACCCTGTGAAGAGACTGAGGTTGAAATGCACACACTCATAGGGAAGTTAACTTAGTTTCATAGTTATTGGGGCTTGTAAAAAAAAATTTTTTTTCTCTCAGAGCAGGCAAGATAAAGAGAACAAAAGAAAATGAGAGGCGAGAATGGGGCCGGCTGGGGGTGGGGCTCAGTGTCCTTCAGTGGTAAAGTGCCCCGGCACTGAGCGAGACCCTGGGCTCCATCAGAGAAGATGGGGGGGGGAGCACACTTAGGGACAGAGGGATGGCTTCACAAATGGTGGTTTAGATATAGAAAGCAATTCATAATCTTGCCCAGAGTTGGCACAGCATGTGCAGGTACATACACACACACACACACACACACACACACACACACACACACACACACAGAAGCAGGCAATCCGAGAATCTGCTCGGCAGCCACACCATGCCACCAAAGAGGCCTGGGTGAAGACAAGTCAGAAATGCAGACGCATCCTTCTCCAGTAGGCAGACTGGGAGCCACAGGCACAGCTGCCCTTTAGCTGGCTCTGGTTCCACAGGGCTGGCAAGAGGATAAACAGTGGAGAGAAGGGAGCGTGTTAAAGATAGACACCCCGTAAAACAGTCGCTGAGAGATGCCAGGAACACGAGCAGTGCGAAGGAAGGGCTTTCCAGAGAGAACCTTCGGTTCCTACACTCCTCGTGAATCGGGTAAGAGGGAAACTCTTCACACAGAGAGAAATCACTTGTAGAAGAAAATGCTAATGTTCCTATCCCCAGAGGTGGTGCTGTAATTTCAAGCGAGGGTGACTAGGCCTGAAGTGACATTTACCAGCTTTCAAATCTGGTCTCATCAAGCCAACAGGCTCAAGAGAAGGATGAATGCAGAAGTGAATTCTCCCATAACCCTTTGCATGTAATTATTAAAACGATGTTCACGATGATGTTGCACGTACATGAAAATTATTGGGGGGGAGCGGAAATGAAAAAATGCCATTATTTCTGCGGAAGGGACTTGTTACCTCTCCATGAAAACCTGAAAAGTTGTGTATTAAAAGAAACAAATGTCAACTATTGTGTTTTGGATGCTGGTTAAAGCCTGTCTCTCGTGGTTCCTCACTTCATCATGGCTCATAAATCTCATCTGTGCAACCAAATAGGGACTCTTATAGAATGCCGTCCTTTGTTACTTTGGGCACCTCAAATATTAAACCCAAAGCAGGCATTGAACACATACTTGAAAATGAATGAACATGGGAAATAGTTTTCTGTGTCCGCGTGAAGCATGGCCGGACTCTGCACTGGGATGTTTGTACAGAGCCAAGTCCCAACTCAACCATCAGTCTCGCGGTGTTTCATAGCATGGCCCACAAAACTGGGGTCTTCAGAGTTTTGAGCCTATACATCACTAAGGCTCTGGAAATTGCCATCTATCTTACACTGACAGGAAATGTTAACCAAACAACAAACATTCATAAGAAAACAGCATTTTAAACCAGTGAGAGTCATCCTACACCCATGAACTAAACTTTTTTTTTTTAATTTGATGAAGCATTATTAAAACTTAAAACATAGACCTGATGGGGCCGGAGAGACGGCACAGCAGGGTCAGTTACTGACCCACATGTCACCCACAGGTTAATTTCCTGCTGCATTTATTCTAGCTTAGGGTTCAAGAGGAACGCAGGCCATCAAGACAGGGACGATAATGAAAATGGTGGGGAAGGCAAGGACCAAGGACGCAAGAGCTGGATGATCCCATTTTCATCCACACACAGGAACACAGGAAGATAGGAGAAAGAACAGGAAGTGGGGGAAAGCTATAAACCCTCAAAGCCCAGTCCTGTGGCATCCTTCCTCTAGCAAGACTCCATCTCCTAAAGGTTCCAGAACCTTCCCAAACAGAGCTACTAACTGGGGACTGAGTAGTAAACACCTGAGCCTATGGGAGATGCTTCTCATTCTAACCACCAGTGACCTTTCATTCACTTGTCTCCACAAGGTCCAGGGCCAGTTCCTGGTCACCCTTCTTGGCTTTCTTCTTCTTCTCATTTTTCTTTTCCTCCACGAGGATTATAGACCCCCTCTCCTGTTTCCCTTGTCACTATCAAAGCCATCACCTTCCAGCCAGAGTTCCAGGTTTCACAGCTCTCTCTCCGCTCAGGTCCCAGAAGCAAGTCCTCACTTGGGAGCATTTTTTTTTTGACAAATTGTCATAATTCATCAAAACTAATAATGCTTCTCTCCTCCCCTTATTCATTTCCCATTACTCCTGAGAAGGGCAACACAGAAGAATCATAACCACAATGGCACCAAGGACTGGGGACTCATCGGTATTGATGGGGAGGAAACTGTGCTGAAGGAATTTAGCGTCAGAAAAGGACTGATACACATGCACTTCAAACAAAAGATCTTTGCAACAAGAGATTTTTCACAATAACTCCCGATTGTTGGTAGCTCTCCCACTGAAAGTGTTAAAATAAAAATTATTACAATTTAAAGAAATCATAGAGCTGGGGAAATAGTTCACTTGATAAACTGCTTATCAAAAGAAGCATAAAGACTTGAGTTCCATCCCAAGCACATATCATACACACTACATGTGTGTAGGTATGCATGTGTGTATATATATGTACACATGTATGTATATACACATGCATACATACACACACATATATATACATATATATATACACACACATACACATATGTATATATTTTGTACCTCTGTGATCCCAGCTGTGAGAGTAGACACAGGAATATCCCTGGAGCTTGCTGGCCAATGAATCTAATCAACTTAGCAAGGTCTCAGCTCAGTGAGAGACCCTGATTCAAACATGACGGTGGAGAGTGATTGAAAGCCACCCAACATCAGCCTATGTGATAGAGAACCCATGGCAATGTCTTTAAGCCCATGTCTATTATCTCTAATAAACCATAATATACCCTCTTCTAACATCTCACATCCTGAGGGGGATAATACGGCAATTCACAAAAGATAAACTGTCATTTAAAAAAAAATTAAGAAAATAAAAACTTTGACATCGTTCACATTTACGATTTCATTTTCCAGTTCCGTAAAAACAGGAGGAAGAATGAATGGTGGTGTGTTCAAAGTCGGCAAGTGCTGGGGGCTCTCAAGTACCCTTTACCTTCGGTTTCTCCTGCAACTTCTGCACCTGCCACCGGGTGGTACCCTGGGTCATGATGTGGGTTTACCCTGGATGTAGAGAAATGGCGCACGCCTTTAATCCCAGCACTCGGGAGGCAGAGGCAGGCGGATCTCTGTGAGTTCGAGGCCAGCCTGGTCTACAAAGTGAGTTCCAGGAAAGGCGCAAAGCTACACAGAGAAACCCTATCTCGGGGGGAAAAAAAAGAGAGAGAGAAATAAACACAGAATGATCTGAGCCATTACACACATTCAACAGGAAGTATCACACATTCAACAGGAAGTATACCATTTGTTAACATTACATGCATAAATTAGCAACCAGCTCTTTTGTTTGGTTGGTTTTGGCTTTTTGAGACAGTGTTTCTCTGTGTAGCCCTGGCTGTCCTGGAACTCACTCTTTAGACCAGGCTGTCCTTGAACTCACAGAGATCCACCTGCCTCTGCCTCCTGAGTGCTGGGATTAAAGGCGGGAGCCGCCGCCGCCGCCACCACCACCACCACCTCCTGGCTTATTAACCAGCTCTTAATGACCATATGCAATAGTGCACTTTCATTTGAATTTCCAAATAATCCTTTTCTAGATTTTTTTATTTATGGGTATGTGTGTTTCCTCAGAGGCCAAGGGTCATCAGATCGCCTGGAACTACAGACAGTTGTGGGTCACTGCGTGGATGCTAGAATGTGAAATCCAAACCTCTGCAAGAGCAGCAAATGCTCTTAACCACTGAGCCATCTCTCCAGACCAACTTCCAAAATATTCTTAATCAGTGAGTGTTTTTTTTTCTTCCTTGTATGTTTTGTTCCTTCGTTTTAGTTTTAGTCTTATAGGTTTTTTTTTTTGGGGGGGGGGGGGTTGAATGGCTCTGTTTTGTCTTCGGGGATTTTGTGGTTTGACTGTTTGAATTTAGTTTGGTTTGGCCTGAGTTATTTAGCGTTGCCTTGTGTTCCCCACCTGGAGAACCAGAAGTCCACTCACTCACAGGGCTTTTCTCCACTGAGTGGTATGCATCCTCTGTCCCAATGTCCTGATGACCAGGGTTACTTCCTGCCTAGGAGGCCTTAATCCCGATGACTTCCTAGACACTGTTCCTAATGCAACCTAATCCTCACCGGCTGATGATTACTCATTGAGAACTTAAGGTGTCAACTGTGCTCTTTATTAAAAGAACAATGGTTTTTAAATGTCCTATTTTAAAATATTGAAAAGTATAAAGAAGAAACAAAATCCACACCTAGTCCACCACCCACAGATAACAACACTATTAAAGACCACTGTAATTTCCTGAGATTCTCCTGTTCTACATTTTCACCCATTTTCTTTTGTTTGGAGATTTTTCTTTTCTCATTTGTTTTCTCCTTTGCTATTTTGATATGCCACAGTATTTTATTTTCTATTCACTTCTCTACAAAGGTTTTCTAAATGAGGTTAAAATATTTCCTTCAGAGGGCTGTCATTGGGACTCACTGATTTAAAACTGGCTAGAACAATGCTAGACATCTAACCCGTGTTCAGTTGATGCCAGCTTGTATTCCCACCGAAGCTGCCTTGTGAGCTTTCTGACACTCTACAGTCTTTCCTCGGCCACCCTGGCCAACAGCAGCACACGTGCAAGAGCCCCTCTGGTGTCACTGATGCAGAAGGATGTATTTTATAAGACCATCTTGCAGATAACACTATTCCAGAGGGGGAAAAACTGCTCAGAAGCCTTGGAAAAGGGTGGTCTCCTTCCCTGCAACTACAGAATTCTCTTGATATCTTGTTTTCTGATAAAATGATTGCTGATAGGTACTGAGATGCTCTCTGGCAGAATTTCTGGTGGCTTTCTATCCAAAGCACTCAGAGACACAGCCTAGTAGTCTGTGCGAAGAAAACAGCCTGGTGAGAGACAGGCAGAGGAGAGAGGCACGGACTGTTCATAAACACATCCAGTGGCCTGTGAGACAGACAAGGAACTAAGAGCCCCTCTGAGGTGGCGGACACACCAAGAGCAGCCTGCAAAGCTGGACCACCAGCGGAACTGCCCTCTGCTTGCACAACGGTCTGAGGAAGCATTACCCATCAGGGGTTTCCCATCCAGCTGTGGAAATCTGAGTGCTGCCATCCATCAATCCATCCTTCTTGTCATCCATCTGTCCTGTCAATAAATATTTACCGAAGATTTCCCTATGCTCTGCACTAGGCTAGATAGCAGGACTACAATGCTGTAGGACACCAGATACCATGCTGGCCTTTGTGCAGGTCCTAATCTCATGGAGGAGGTGGACAAGGAGTAAGAAAATAATCACGAAAATGTGGATACAATTCAAAATGACTGCTGGAGACTCACCAAGAGGAAGCGGTGATCTTGGGATGTATGGGTCAGACGACCAGCAGCCTCCCCTGACTCTGCCCTGACCTCCAAATGCTGCGTCTCTCGGGTCACCACTTCTTTTCTGAACTCACTAAAATCTCTGAGGGGAAGACACCTCAGGAAGTCCTTGGGCTGTGATTCACAGGAGAAGCTTTCACGTCCTACAACAGGGATTTTGTGCTTCCTCTGGCCATCCTGCTTTTCCATGTTCCTGGCCACTCTGCTAGGAACTTACAGAGAATCACAACCAAAGGGTTAAAATAGTAACTTCTTAAAACTGAACACTAGGGCCTCGGTGGCAGAGCTCCACCAGGTACAGGGTGAGCTCACACACACACACACACACACACACACACACACACACACCCCAAAACAACAACACTAGGGCCTCAGTGGCAGAGCTCTACCCGTACAGGGATCTAAATGCATGTACATGTACACATACACATACACAACACACACACACACACACACACACACACACATACACACACACCCCAAAACAACAAAACCCCACCTGAACATTAAAATTAAAAATTAAAGTACTGTGCATGAATAGAACCATATTTAAATAGACTAAATAGGCAATGTGTTGTGTAGTCCCTTCATAGGTATATTTTGGGTTGCATGTTTACTTGGCATTTTAGAGACTTTTTTTTTAATATGTCTGTGTGGATATATGTATGGCACATGTATAAAAGTGCCTGTGGAGGTCAGAAGAGGGCACCAGATTCTCCTGTAGCTGGAGTTACAGGCGTTTGTGAGCTACCCGCTGGGATCCAAATGGAGTTCCTCTGGAAGAGCAGGAAGGACCCTTCACCACTGAGCCATGGCTCCAGCCCAGAATGTTTATTTGCAATTATATCAGTTTTGAATATTTCTGTCAGTAGAACTTTCAAGAAGATTTCTGGCCACGGAAACACCATCTGCAAGCCTGTTACTGCACAGGAAGGTACAGCAAGCGCAGCCTGTAGACACATATGAGGAACTTTTTAAGAACTCTCTTAATTCCATTTTTACCACTTCATTAATATATTTTACTAGTAAGTTTCAAGGCGGTGAGCCCCTCCCCCATTTTGCCCACATGGTGTTTTTAATGCCAATGGTTTAAGAAGCCATAGATCCCAGGAAAAGCCAGCAAGAAGCACTCAGGAGAAATCCCTGAGCTCTGTTTCCACAGTCCTGAAAGAATGTAATTTTACATTCCCCCATGCCAGCGCTTTAAAATCAGTTTTTAGATTAATTAGTTAGCAGCATTTGTGGAGAACATTTGTCACAGGATTTTAATAATTGTTACTTATTGCCACCACTAAGGTAATGCTGGAGACTTAATCACCACGAAGCTGGCAAGGAGATTCGGCAGTACCCTTGTTTTATAAACATGGAATCTTAGCCTTAAATATTAAATAGGTTTACATAAAATTTAATCAAGGCCAAGCAATGAATCACAAGTTAGTGCAACGCATTTCCTATCACCAAACTAACACCCTAATGCCCACGTGACATTGCCTTGACTTTTTCCATCTACTTTAAAATTCAAGGTCCTCAGGAGCAGTCACTGGTGTGCGCCAGCCACACTGACCGAAGCCTTAACTATCACAGCTGCTGTCGACGACTCCAGTGCTCTTACATCTGTGTCTCCTGTAATTTGTATCTTAAAGTATTCCAGGTTCTTCAAGGATGAATTACTTCCCTCCTTTAATCTCTTATTCTCCATGAAAAAAATAGAAAAAATAAAACTCTCCCCATGACTCTTATCCTAAGTTCCCCTAGACCATCAGAAACATGGTTGCTGTAGGGAAATGAAAGTTGTCACCAATTACAAGACTATCACCATAAGGAAATAAGGTCTTGCCAGTCACACTATGCAGAAAAGCCAACCTCAGGGTAAGATGAAAATATTTCATGATCCAGCACAGACTGGGAAACACACATTGGTACCTAACAGGGAGCCTGCAGCATGTGTAGGAAAGGCCAGAAATTATAGTCAGCATGTCTTTTGATAATCAAACAGCAAAAAGTTTCCAACTGGGAAATATATTTTAAAACTATTATTCTCTCAGTCTGGTTTATAAAACTGTATTCATCTATGTCCCAGTTCCCTTCCATCATAAATATTAAAATGAGGCGGTGACTTCAGGATTCACCAAACTTTCTGAAATGGCAGATAAAATATAAGGATTAAGTTACCTTTTTTTGTAACTATAAAAATGTCATCAAGGATGGAGCGGATCGATTTATTTAGTTTTAACCTCCCATCATTTCTACGTCGTGTTATCTTACCAGCCTCTCTCTCCTCGCCCCAAGCTGCCTAATGGAAAGTAGACTAGACTTGCTCCCTTATCAAAGATGGCAGTCCTCAAGGTGGTCAGAGCTTTGAAGGAAACAGGTGAACAACAAGATCTAACTTAGGAGCAGAAGGACCAAAAAAATGTCTTCCTGCCATTCTTCCAAGCCACGGCTTTGTGAACTCCACGTATGATGAAGATTCTAATTCCAGCGGTTCTCAACCTTCCTAACGATGTGACTCTTTAACATGTTTCCTCATGTTGTGGTGACCCCCCCAACCATAAAATTATTTTCATTGCTACTTCATAACTATAATTTTGCTACTGTTACAAATCTTAATGTAAATATCCGTGTTTTCCCATGATCTTAGGCAATCCCTGTGAAAGGGTCGTTCAACACCCAAAGGGGTCGTGACCCACAGGTTGAGAACAGATGGTCTAATCTCACATTTCTTTGTAAGCAGTAAGCAGCCCCAGTATGGCAGATAAAATAATGGATTTCTGCTTAATGAATATCTGGTGAAGGAATTAAAGACCCAAGAGAATGCCTGAACATTAATGCCTGTTCTGCCAACAGAGGCTTGTGGGTCAGTCCAGGTCCCCAGGAAACAGCAACTTAGCCATACCCTCAACTGCGACCCACCCTAGTTACTGGACGCTACTAACATGACTCCAACTGTGAAATCAAAAGACTGAACACATCCCGGCTCTACCATCCCTGGGCCATTCCCAGTGGACACATCTCTGAACCCCCAAATCCCATTCCTGTGTCTTTGGCCACATTTCCACATTTTTAATCCCTTCGCTGGCTTTTGCCTCCTTCTATTGTCTCAAGTCATACTTAAGGCTGTTTCCTGAAGACCCTTTCACTGGCATTATCTCACTGGAGCAGCACCAATAATCACTTTACATGACTCCAAAGTTTTCTCTCTCTTGGCCTAAAGATCGGATTCTGGGGACAGCCTCACACTCTCCACCACCTGGATGGATAAGTTACTGTTACCTCAAATGCAGTAAGCCAATACCATACCCATCATCTTTTCCATGACTAACGAACCAATCCAGCCTCCCGGCCTCTCTGTTCCCAGGCACACAAGCTAAAAAACCCCGGGAACCTCTTTAGTTCTCTCATAGACTGACCTATACGGCATCCAACGCCCAGAACACACATTGGTACTTGCTTTGATTCTACCTTGCCCATCTTTTATAAATGATCTCCATAACTTGGTTTTGTTTGCTTTTCTTTTGTTTAGCGTTTTTATTTTTTTAAGTCTTGTTCTAACTTTTTGTCACTGAAATTTTAATGATTAGCCAGCTTCATGTGAAGTATTCACACACATCTTGCTTCCTGTCTTGGACCATGCTGTTCCCTCTGCCGTGTAGGCCTTCCCGCTCTCTCCATGACTTATCCACTTGCCCACCGTTAGGAATATATTTCAGATAGGACTTTCTACAGGAAACATTTCCTGGTTTCCCCAAACAAACATGGTACATGGTTCGTTGAAATCCGCAGGATTTGATCTGTTGTTTCTCCCATAGCTACTTTCCCAGCATTACATGAAGATACATTATATTCTTGCCATGGCACCTCATGCTGGCCTGATGGCTTTGTGAAGGTGAGAAGGGTTTGTTTTCTTTGCAGAAGCTTTGCATACAGTCAGAAGGCAATATCTGTACATGTTTACATATATGCACTTATTCTCCCATGTTTATTTCCAAGATGATTTGCAGTCTTTCACTGAATATTTGTTAAAGAGACTGAGGAGACCTGATGCTTTTGTGTTTCCATGGTAACCACCTACCGTCTCCCAGTACTGACTGTAGTAACCCTTCAATAATGTTGCTAGTTACATATTCATTTAAATACAACCTAAACAAAGCTTTAGTTTCTCATCTTTCTATTCCTCCTGTCTACAGCACCTATACTGGGAAGCTGGGGAGACGATGCCTTACGCATTTCAGGATTTGTAGCATTGCCTCCAGTCACTACCCACCAGGCACACTGATTGCTCTCAACCGTAATACAGGTTGCCAATGCAAAACATCATCTATACTTTTACGTTCATTAATAAAAAAGTCCGGGCGGTGGTGGCGCACGCCTTTAATCCCAGCGCTCTGGGAGGCAGAGCCAGGCGGATCTCTGTGAGTTCGAGGCCAGCCTGGTCTACAGAGCGAGATCCAGGACAGGCACCAAAACTACACAGAGAAACCCTGTCTCGAAACACA
>CABHPP010139484.1:30390-31589 GCA_902168425.1 Peromyscus attwateri | reverse complement strand
ACACACACACACACACACACACACACACACACACACACACACACACACACACACACGTTTGTCCCTCCATGCAGTCCCCTAAACCTTGAGTTTTGTAGAGTCTCATTTATTCAAAACCTTTGAATTAGACACTTCCTGCCTGCGCCTCCCCTCAGTGGGATGCTGGTGGAGGCGGGTTTGCAGTTTGGAATTCAGGCCCTCCAGTTGGAGAACAAAGTCTCAAACTGCCTGTCCTTCAGGACACAATGAAACAGCCAGCTGTTTGCTTAGACATTTGTCTGAGCAATGCTTTATCAGGCTATTATTAGTTTTAATGCTGTAATTAGATGCGCAAATGTACCCTGAGGTATGTTTGGATGGGAACATCATACAAATCAGAATTGACAATAATGAACACAGCTGCATTTCTGCCAATGATTAGGCATTTAAATAAGTGCTCATGGTGTGTTTGCTGGAATATGAGATCCCACAGAGAGGAGAGGTTAGCAGTGATGTGTAGCTGCCAACCGGGCATCAAAAATATCAGAGAAACAAAAGCGACAGAAAGTAACCATATTCTACTTGGAAACTGGATACGAGCCTCCCTTGCAGCACTGTCTAAACAGCGCCGCTGCCTCCTCGGTTATCACCACACCTCATTTTCAGCTTCTGTGAATTACCTACATATCCGTATTTGAAATGCATGTATGGTGCACTCCTTCCCAGCAGACCATACACTCTGAGACCACAGGGAAAGTGCTGGTCCGCAGCACCAAAACACTGTCCAGTTCTCCTACACGGTGTGTTCTCAAAATGATGGTAAATAGAAACAGATGAACTGTGATACACACTGGAGACAGTTTGTGCAAATATGACTGTAGTCCATCTGAAATTTTCATGAGTCGTTTAGAGCCGTGCAACACAAAGGTCAACACGCCCACTGCAGCAGTGGGACCAGCAGCTGGAGTAAGCTAAGTGGCTTGTCACCTCCTTAGGATTTATTAGCCTGGACTCAAACATACAATAAACTTAGTAGCCAGCTTTGCATTCCACCAGACTGCTGACTTCATGAGAACAGTCATCCTGAGCTGATTAGTATACTTTCCTACTCGGCCTACTACCCAATAATGGACAATACAGATTCAACTCTTCTGTGATTTCACAACACTCCTCCCATGGGGCATCATCTCTAAATCTCTTTCATCTACTTCTGCCCTCTA
>CABHPP010139484.1:7890-25390 GCA_902168425.1 Peromyscus attwateri | reverse complement strand
ATGCCCAAGAGTTTTGCACATGCTCACCCATTGAAGACTCCAGTGATGCAGTGAGGCAAGCATGGTCATTATCACCATCTTGAACATTAGTGACCAGAGGAACAGGAGCATCCAAAGATGTCCCTTCAGTCACACAGCTAAGAAATGACAAAGCCATGATCTCAATGACAGGAGCCATCTGAAGATGTCTGTCCTCCCAACCTTGCCTTAATGACACCAAGAAAATAAAACACGCAGCTCAGCACGGAGGAGGCTTAGTTGTGTTGCTTAGAAGAAGATACCATTATCTCATAAACACATCCGGAAGGCTCGGCATGATGTTCCATCCTTTTTTGGTTCTTTAAATTAACTACCAAACAGAATGCTGTTGGTTCCATCCCAAAGAAGCAAGATGGGACAGAGGCAAGGCAGCAGTAGAGATGAGAAGGAGACAGATGAGGACAAACTCCTGTATGGAAACTAGCTCAAGACTAAAGAAGTAAGAAAACCCTCCTTTGCTCCCCAGAGCCCAAAGAAGCTAGCGGGAAACGCGGTGTTATTTGAGAAAGATGGTTTCTGCTGTGTTGGTCTTCCATTTCAACAGCCTGTCACAGGATGCAATTCCCACGAGAGCACGAGGCAAGAGGAAGGTTTTGCACACCGCGCAGGGAAAGATGCATCACATGGGCAGGCAAGATCAGGATTAGCCAGGGTGGGACCTGCTGGAATTCTGAAGTCAGAAGAGAGTCTCAAATATCAACCCACACTAGCTCCATTCAGAAGAAGGTTGAGCACAAAGCTGTTCGCTCACTCTGGCGGCAGCAGAGCAGGACAGATGGCCCTGGTTTTTGTCTATGGTCACCAGCATAGCACCGGCTGTCAGCAGTTCCATGCATGGCATGACAGTGATCAGGCTGACAGCAACAGAGAAGTGGGGGTGTGCATTTCACTTGCTGGTTTGGAAGTGGGGGACCCCACCAAAGGTAACGTGAACCTGAGATGCAGACCGAAAACGTGATTTGCGGGTACATTCCTGACATCAATACACAGCAAAGGTGAAACTGTCTCTTCTAAAACCTCTTTAGATCACTAGGGTGAGCACGCAAACATTTTCCTTTGTTTCTGGAGAAAACAACAAATGAAGCAACCTGAGTCTTCTTCATGAGACCCCATCCATGCACACTGCCCAGGAAAGCAAGCAAGAGCTCTTCACTAGCCTCTGTGGGAGGGACAGAGGGAAGCCGGTGGATTCTCCTGCAAACAACTGAGCTGGGATGGTAGGCTGTCCAGGCTCAGCATTTCCCTCTGTCTGGTGAGCTCACAGGTAGGAGCATCTCTCCTCACACCCAATTCATGGAGATCCTGGTGCTTGTGATTCCTGGCATCTCCGCAGCTCTCTAACTCAGCTTGGACTTGACTGTCACATTGAGTCACATTGTGACAATTTCATGTTAACTGTAATCATTTTTAGCTTGGATTTTAAGTACGTTTACATAGTCGATGACCACTCCTGATACAACCAAAACAGAATTTCTGACCTATGCTGAACATTCCAAAGTGTTAAAAAATCTTTTATGGTATTATGCTGTCTATAAAAAATATCTCCATTTTGATTCAATTTTCAAACACAACATGTAGAAACAACTTCTAAACTTGAAAGCACTATCCACACACATCAAAACACGACTCAATTACACAAAATAAATTTACGCGTAAGTATGGAACATAATTAAAGCTTACTTGGAATCGCAGTAGTGGGATCTTTCACTGTAGGAAATAATGCTTCTGTAGAAATTTAAATTCCCTCATCTTACTTTAAAAGAGAAAGGAGGGAACCACCATTATCTTAAATAGCCATTTTCGCAATTTTAATTATATTACTGCACTCTTCATGGCATGTAAAAAAAGAAGTCTAAAGAATTACTAGGCTATTAATTGTGCATTTGCCTAATCAAACTGGCATTGTGTTGGACTTTTTGATCTGTTGAATGTAAGTTTTTATCTGTTCAATATACAATTACCGTTTACTACAGCAGTTTTAATGAAAGCAACATCTTAAAATCCTTAAACAGTAAAACCAAAGACATTTTAGGAGCGCGATCAAATCCCAAATCCTTGTATTTTAAATTAGATCTACTAAACTTTCCGGATCATTTGGACATAAGATATTTTCCTATATAAAGAGAATATTGTAAACATTCAATAAGTAATGGAAATTACATTTTATGTTTATTTTCTCTAACCTAAAAAGCCGCACATTTTTTGATAACGAAAATTGGGAAACATAACAAAGATTTTTTTTTTTTTTTTTTTTTTAGGATAATCCACGATGTAAGTGCAACAGGATATATCCAGGCACTTCAGGTCAGGCCTTTGTTTATTTACTCACTGTCCCTATATCTGTGTGACGTAAGTGTGAGGACATCTGTACACACAGGTATGTGTGCACACACACGCATGTGGAGAGCAAGTGTCTCCTTCAGCTGCTCTCTGTTTTTAAAGAGAATCTCTCCCTAAGGGTGAGCTCACCAATTAGGCTGAACTGACTAGCTAGTGCATGCTGGGGATCTGCCCGTCTCCACACCCCAAGCACTAGGGTTACAAACCTGTGCCACCATGGCTACACCTTCAAATGGCCACCATGAATCCAAAATCAGGTCTTTGGGGACAGTTACTGACTTAGTCACCTCCCAACCCCTCGATCCGTTTTTCCAACTGTTGAGATCAATATATAGAAAATGCAATACTCTGTTTTTGAAAATGTTTTATTTTGCAGTCATCTTTTCAAAGATCACAATTTTGGAAGAGATTTGCTTCCTCTGTTCCTTGCTGCCTCCACAGCACCCGAAGCTCGCTCTGCTTGCACGGGCATTGTGTATTTGTCGGCTAATTCATCAACAGGCAATTTATTGCATCATTGATTACCACATGACAGGAACAATGGATGCTTAGGTGACGTTCAACTCTCCACAATTATAGGCAATCCTATATATCTTGGAGGGTAAACCTTCTTCGGAATATAGAGTTATTTATAGAGGAGCAAATTCTAGAAGGCGAGTTGCTAAAGTTGATATAAATGACTCTGAGACTCTTGATATCTACCATCTGACTACTTCTACCAAAGCAGGACCTATGGCATGCCTGTTTCATCAGACCTTCCAAAAACACTGGGAAACGTTAAAAAAAAAAAAAAAAAAAAAAACTAGATGAGGGGCTGGAGAGATGGCTCAGCGGTTAAGAGCATCGGCTTCTCTTCCAGAGGACCCAGGTTCAATTCCCAGTCAACCACATGGCAGCTCACAACGGTCTGTAACTCCTGTTCCAGAGGATCTGACACCCTCATAGAGACATGCATGCTGGTGAAACACCAATGCACATAAAATAAAAACCACATTCATAAATAAAAAGCTCTCTAATCACACATAAACAAGAAATAGTTATCTGAATCTTTAAATACTAACGTTGAGCATGATTCTGAATATGTGTTAAGTGTTTAGATGTCCTGTTTTCTGGCCCTGTCACTTCCTTATTTACTCAATGACTCTGTACTTATTCCCTCAACACATGTTACTCCGTTATCTGGTCACGCTTCTCTATAAACATTGATAACACTGCTAATGTTTTTCTTCTGTGTGTGGTATGTATGTTTGGTGTGTGTGTCTGTGTGTGTGTGTGTGTGTGCCTGTGTGTCTCTATGTATGTCTGTATGTGTGTCTATGTGTATGTGTGTCTGTGTCTGTGGAGGGGAGGTATCTGTGTATCTTTGGTTGTGTGTGTGTGTGTGGCTGTGTGTATGTCTGTGTGTCTGTGTATGTGTGTCTATGCTTGGGTATATATATGGATGTCTGTGTGAGTGTATGTGTATGTGTGTGTGTGTCTGTGTGTGAGTTTGTGTCTATATATGGGTGTATGTATGTGTGTGTGAGTGTATGTGTGTGTCTGTGTGAGTGTATATATGTGTGTCTGTGTGTATCTGCGTCTGTGTGCGTGTCTCTATGTGTGTGTGTCTGTGTGTTTGTATGTGGTCATGTGTATTCACATGGGTGAATGCAGTTGCACATGTTTGCAGGTGTCTGTGGAATCCAGAGACCAACATTAATTGTCCTCAACTGCTCTCCACTTCATGATTCAAGACAGGGTCTCTCACCTATTTTAGAATGGACAGCCACCAAGCTCTGGAGATTCCTGTCTCTGCTCCTCCCGCCCCCCAGCACTAGGGTTACAGATACATGTCACCATACCCAGATTTTACCAGTCTCTAGAGATCCAAACTTAGGTCCTCAGCAAGTACCTTACTCACTGAGCCATTTCCTCGGCTAAAGTTTGATAATATTTTAAATGTTACTAATACCACTATATAATACATCCATTTATGTGTATACACGTATATTCATGTACATGTGTATGTGTCTACACACATACACAATGAAGAAAAGTGAGAAAGTACAGTTTAAGGAGAGAGGAAGAGAACAGTTCAGTGGTAGGGGACCTGCTTTGCATATAGCACCAAGGGTGGGGGGGGAGACACAGATAAGGAAAAAGGAAAAGAGCCAGCCAAATTCTCAAACTTCATGCCTAAGCACTGCCTGCCCACAGCACACATCTTTGCTCTGTGTAAATACTATGCTTGAAATACCACATGCGGAATGATATGTATGAACATACTATTGTATTTTTCAACGGCACTCCATCTTATCAAATACCCTTCCTGGCACTTTTAATACAGAGGAAGACTGTCGTGGGTGACGGAATGGACGGTGGAGCCAGGCAAGTGTGAGCTCAGATCTAGCCTCCAACATCCTTTACGATTCAGCTTCTTGAAGACCTGTGCTTACTGATGAAATGAAGGCGACATCAATTGCAGATGAAGGATTGTTTAAATCAAATGAAATAATATAAGCTATTAATAAAGTGGTGATAACAGAGTCTTCAAAAGTATTTGCCAGGTTAGTAAGGTGAAAAGTTACTGTGCTTACTATATATATATATATATATATGGTATGTGTGTGTGTATACCTGGGTGTGATATGCCCTGTGTCATGTGTTCACATCTTTTCCTTTATTCTACTGGTGAGGTTGTTTTCCTTATTGCTTCTAATTCATTCATTCATTTATTGACTCAATGATTTATTAAGTGCCACTGTGTGCTTGCTTTATATGGGATATTGAATTTTTGTCCTTTCTATTCCTTCTAGCTTACTATTTGCCTTTTTAATTCTGTTTGTGGCAAGTGTCAACATATAAGACTATTAAATTTTCATGTAACTTATGATATTTTCTCTCACACACATGCCTTTTTTAAAATATACTCACGTCTTCCTTCTTTACCCTTAGGGGTTCCTTTACTATTTGGAGTGGAAAGAGAATAAATCCCTGTTAAATATGTTTTAGGCCTAAGATGGAGAAAAAATAATAATAATTGGCTTCATGCAGTACCAACCTTATAATATGTTCACTGTACAGTATAACAGGCTTCTCAAGGTCAGATCTGGCTGGTCTATTTTGTTTCTGGCAAATACCACAGCAGAGGACATATAGTTGGACCTCACTAAATGCTGAATTTGCTCAATGAGAGAAAACAGCGCTTTCAGGAAGGGCGCCGGGCTTCAGAGCAGGGAATCAAGACTCTCATTGGATTGACACCGCAGGAACACCGAGGAAACATCCAGAAGGCTCAGAAGCCAACATTCTGCATGACTGAGGCTCTTCTGTGTGAAGAGAACCAACACGTGCTCTTAATATTTATATTCAAGTCCCCAAAACCATGACTGCTGCACTGGGCAATATGTCTCCAAGTGTCTCCTGAGCTACGTCCTGTAGCAGGATGCCTCAGCTGCGAAGGAGTTTTGTGATCAAATTAGCTGAACATGACTTTATCTTTCCCCCAAGACCTACTTACCAAAGGTCGGTGGCACCAGTTTTCACAGGCAATAGAATGGAAGCTAGGGTCAGCGCTTGGCTGGGGTGCTCAAACAGATAGTGGAGAACTAGAAAACATGTCAATCATAGAAAAGGAAAATAAATAGAAATCAGCATTCTGGTTTCCAGGGGAAGTACTGACTGGAGGTTTGCATTTAAGGTACAGAAGAAATTCCATTGTCTGGAGGAGACAAGAAGCAGGTAGGAAATACTCATGGATGTAGAGAGGGCTTGGGTTGTAGCCTGATATGGGCAAAAAGTAAATGACGCTGGAAAATGATGGGCCAGGAACAGGATGTGGAAGACGTAGAGCCAGATGATAGACTACCATGACTTGGCACCAGTCCCAAACACCAAAAGTTAAGCTAGATCACAGCACCTGGGACCCTGTGACTGCTGATCACCTTCTGCCTCAAAGGCTTGCTTATTCAACACTAGTTTATTACCAGGGGCTTGGCCCAACCACTCTGCAGAAAGATATTTTAACGTTCTACTAAAGATCTGTGTGCTGTGGTAGAAGATCTAAGTGTGAAGATTTTAACTCACACCATAATTCCAATGACTTCAGTGATGTGTAGAAAACTCGTAGACAGGCAGCAGGCTCCTTAATCTGGCTGTGATTGTGACTGAATGCCATCTGGGCAAGGTGGGTCAGCTCTGATCTCAGGAGCAAATCCAGGGCTCCCAGGCAAGCATCCCTACTTCTTCACGCTCAGAGACTCAGCTCAAATGAGCTAGCCATGGATCACAGTGAGGTCGGAGACAGACTTCACTGTCAGTGGTTCAGGGAGCAACGAAGTTGCTAATGATCATAAATAATAAATGATATCAACAGCACAGGGAATCTCAGCAGGCGAAAGGGCTCTCCCAGACCTCAGCTCAGACAGCAGTGGCACTAGGCTTCCTGTTTCCTAGATTGTTTTTTGCCTGGTGTTGTTTTTATCTGGAAACATGAATTGAAAAGTTGAAATAAGATCCAAATCTTTGCATCTTTGCAGATTCTCTAATGCTGAAAGATAACAGCTCATTTGGCACCTTTACTGTCCTGCTTTACCATCAAAGGAAAGCCGCCTGCTGTATAGAAACACCCTTCGAACAATGGTACTAACAGAGAACTGAAAAACTGAGTGGAGAGCTTGATCACAGTCTGAGTCACTTTGCTCTGCTGCTGCTGCTGCTGCTGCTAACGGAGCCACGAGACAGTAAGAACAGTCCTTTATTCATGGATGCATTATTCTATCGTGTGGAGGGCCCTCGAGTCTCACACAAAATAACTTAGATAAGTTTCTGAGTTCCGTTCATAACTAGTGTTCAGTTGTTCTTGACAAATGGTTCCTGCATTGTCAAACATCTACACTTTAGCAAGAGAGATTGGGGAAGATCTCCCTTATCCCTGATGAGATACTAGTGTGTCCAAACAGTCTGGAAGCTACCTGTAAGCTGTCTTCAAGTCATCACATCATAACAATAACAGGGATACCTGGTCCAAAACTGTACAGAGTCTTACACTAATGTGCGTAAATCCCCTTCCACTCTTCTCTAGCTACCTACCGTGGCTGAGGACCAACCACTGGCAGGTGTTTCTACAGTAAAGACGGAGATGTGCATTCCCACAGTTCGTTCATGAAAGAAGAACTTGAAAGATCAAAGAGTTGCCCAAGGCCACGGAGTCAGTAAGTGCCAGGGTCACTATTCAAACCCAAGTCCACGACAAAAGCCGGAATCTCTGTCCAGCAGTAGAGGCAAGTTTTCAAGATTGTTTCCCCCATAATGGAAAGTAAAAATTTGCTCAGGGAACGCATCCTCATCCACCGCATGCCATCTAAACCGAACTGATGGGTTGCATGAGGAGGAATCCATGAAAAGCATGTGATTCCCTCAGGAGACTGCCTTGGTTAGTATGTGCAGGGAAGGGATGGAGGGGGTTAGATTAATAAACCAATGAGTGTAGAAAAAAAAAAAAAAAAAAAAAACGCCTGGGACCTGCCAGGCTTGGGATCAGCAAAAAAATATAGTGACCTCAAACCAATTGCTATTCAGATATTCCAGTGCTGGGGGCTGAAGGAACAAAGCAAGCTGGTACCATGGAATTTGGAAAGAAACAGGGTGGGAAACTGAGAGAAAATAGGATGGAGGACTTCAGACAGCAAAGGAACACTAAGATGCATCCAAAAACAAAAATGAATTTCTGGGCAGTGGTGGCACACACCTTTAACGCCAGCACTCGGGAGGCAGAGGCAGGTGGATCTCTGTGAGTTCAGCCTGATCTACAGAGTGAGTTCTAGGACAGTTAGGGCTGTTACACAGAGGAAGCCTGTCTCAAAAAAAAAAAAAAAAAAAAAAAAAGAAAAGAAAAAAATACAGTGTACATGCGCTGGGAGTCTGGGAAAATTTGTTAGCGGTATGCTCTGATGGGGGAAAAAAATAACTATCCAATTAAGCCAACCACCTTAATCTAAGTAAGATTTATGATTACACTAAAATTTGAGACTATCCACCATGTAATCAACTGTATCTAAAGAGAAAAACGGTGCAGCTAAGAATGCATAAACATATGACATACGGCCTTAAAAATGAAGGCACATTCTAAATTATATATCTATAATGTATACATGTATTACATATATAATTTTACAGATACTCTAATAGGTTTCTCTATAACTATGCTTTAAGCAAAGAAATTGACTAAATACTTACTTCTTGTGCTTGATGTTCAAAAAAAAAACAAACGGCACAATAAATTATTCAATTAAAGGCTATTTCTATTTCATTCCAGAGTGAATAGAGCATGTTGAATGGGCTTAGGAAAAAAATAGTACAATCTGCACTAATCTTCATTTTACTGGCATGTTATTATACACCAGGAAAACCAATCTCAGAGCCAGGAGCAGGCCGTTAGATAGATGATATCTGCAGCTTTCCTCTAAGATACAAGAACGAAACAGAAACAGTATAGTTGAAGAAGTATGTAAACTATTCAGCTTCGTTTTTTAAACCATCTTGCTTTGGGCCTGGTTTTGAAGTCTTATGAGTGATATCAACAAAAATATTTTCTCCTAAGTCATTTAGATAATACAGTTGATCGGTAATGTTCCCTACATACGCTGTACCCTTGACTTTACATAGTTCTGTCTCTCTATGCAGGGGGGAGGAGATGAAGTCTGTTTCTTCCCTGCCACTGTTTTGCATCATGCCCTCTCATTTTTATCTCATTTTTCTATTCGCCTAGCAAAGGTCGAGCATCCATACTGTGCCTTGCACTGGGGTAGGGCAGCACAGATGTACATCAGGAGACTGGGACACAATGGCTGACAAAATAGTCCTATCTCAGAGGGAATGTCAAGAGAAAGCTATCCTCTGTCAAGCCTCCCTCTGTTGTCCCCTGCCTTAGAGCATCAACCGTACCATGAACAGAGGTACACTGTAGTACGCCGGAAGCTGCTTTCATCATCAAGGGGTATTTTTCAAAGACCCGTGCGTGGTTCGACAGTGGTGGATAAGAAGCCCTCTGCTCATCCGCCCCTCCCAGTTGGGTTAAGGAGATGTGGGTGTAAGGTTTATTTAGCTCCCCAATTCTTCCTCCAATGTGTCGGTTGAGGTTGCGTGGTCATTTCATTCTATGGCTGTGATAAAATATCATGACTTATGGAAGAAAGGGTTCATTGGGCTGACAATTCCTGGTGACGGTCCACTATTGAGAAGAAGGCAAAGCCTGAACTCGAGCGACGAGTCACATCCCATCCACGGTCAAGGGCAGAGAGAAACACATGGCGGCTCCGTGCTGCCGATTTGCTTATTTATTTATGTCACTAGTGTTCTTCACTCTTACGTGGTTCCCAGCCATGAAGCGATGTCACACGCCGTTAGCCTAGGTCTTTACAATAATTAACAATCAAGACAGTCTCCCCCCAGGCATCGCCACAGGCCAACTTGATCTAGATAAGGCCTCATCAGGATTCTCTTCCTTGATGATTCCATGTCGTGTCAAATTGACATCCCGAACTAACTAGCAGAGAGAGTAAGAATGACAGAGTACCAAATTCAGTCCTGGTTATCTTCCACCGGACTCAAGATGCTTAGAGTTCAGATACAAGCCATAAAGATAACGATAACGGACACATACCTGTGCGCATGCTCACCCTGGCATCTGCAGCTCCTTCCTAATCCCTTCGCGACACCACCTGACACCTTCTACTCCAGCCCGGATGGCCTTAGAAACACCCAAGGTGCTTCTGCCTCTTTTTTTTATGTGCATAATTTGACCTCTCACCTCTCCAAATATCCCCATAAATGTCACTGTCTTAGTCAGACCTTCTTCACTTCCCTTGTTTACATTAGGACCCGGAACACTGCTTCTTAGCTCTATGGCTTTAGTGTTTCACTCACTGGACGGATGTTTGCTGAGCACTTACTATGGACATACTAAGGACTATTCTGTATGATGAGGATTCCACAGTAACAAACCATTAAAAAAAATTTCCTGCCCTCGGCTTCGATTAGCAATAAACATGAGTGTGTCCAGCACAGGGATCCATGGGTAATC
This sequence comes from Peromyscus attwateri, assembly GCA_902168425.1. NCBI lineage: Eukaryota > Metazoa > Chordata > Mammalia > Rodentia > Cricetidae > Peromyscus > Peromyscus attwateri. The sequence continues at coordinate 14,949 of CABHPP010139484.1, read as the reverse complement.
TTAGCAGGATATCACATGATCCTGTTCCCGTGGAAATACATTAAAGTTGCAGATAGAAGAAGCAGTGCTTGGGGCACGGGGCAGTGGGTGGGGTCAAGCAGGGGGCCGGGGCAGCAGTGGATATGGACTTGAGGTTCTACAGGTTTGGAGGATTACGAGAGTCAAGAAAAGAAAGACCGGTGCTCACTGAAGAGCAGGACAGCTGAAAACAAGACCAAAGAGTAGAGCTTTGGCCAATGACAAGTTCTAGAACATCAGTTTTCAAACTCTAATCTGAAGACTTTAAAGTACTGAGGACCCCCAAACACACACAGTTTTGGTTCTGTCGATTGCAGATACTTGGCATAGTGGAAACTAAAACAGAAACATTTGAAATGCAAGCATCTACGTGTACAATTCCTTTTGCTGCTAGAATAAAAGTGGCCCCATAGGCTGTGTCTTCTGAGGAAAATCCATAGTACGCACTCATGACACGACACACATCCAAAGGCAAATAGTGTCTTGATACTGTTGCGGAAAATGCTTTGACCTCACACCTTCCAAAAAGCATCTAAGAGACATTCTGAGACACCAGGGCTGCCTTTGAAAGCTAATGGCCCAGGATATGGCCACAGACATAAGTAACTTACCTACAGTGGTGGGTGTAAAAAAACGTGAAGGCCAATGAGAAACAACCAAGAAACCATCAGAGAGAAAGACGAAATCTGAGTGAGAGAGAGCCATGTTTCACTTAGAGCCAGAATGGGAAGGGAAGCTAACAGAGGAGATCCAGAGGATCCTTGGGATCCAGGGGATCTTGTCAGGACAGACAGCGGGGGAGAGCAACAGTAACTGCGTGTAGACACGGATAGACACCTCTCTCCAACATTCACTTGTTGGAACGTAAACCCGGTGTGGCAATACTGAGAAATGAACCTCTGGCAAATGATTACGTCATGAGGGCTCTGCCTTCGCGGGTGGGTCAGTCCTCCTATAAAGGGGCTTGAAGTGATCACCCCAGTGCCTTCTACCTCCCCACCTCCCATCGTACGCCACAGCAACAAGTTGTCTCCTCGGAAGCAGGCAACAATCCTCGGCAGATCTGCTCCGACTTTGATCCTAAACTCCCCAGCCTGCAAGGACGTTTAGGAGTAAAGGATACATTTCTACCGACATAGTACTCAACCTAAGCAACATTTAAATCATATTGGCATGACCTAACTGCCAGAAATACAGTCTCCAGATAGGGGCTCTACAATGTCTGCTCTAGCATTCCTGCTACACAACAAATCTCACCAAAATGGAGCTGCCATTTCCCAGAGCTCACAGATTCTTTAGCTCAGGAATGAAGAGAGGTCACTAAAAAAAAAAAAAAAGTGAGAGTAGCCCATGATGTCCAGAACCTCGGTATGAAGGCCAATACCCAAGGTCACTCAACAACCAGGAATCCCAATCCCTCTCAAGGCTCACTGACTCTCTTGCCTAGTACCTGGCCTCAGAGGACCAGACATCCAGAGCTGCCACCTGGAGAAAATGCAGCCTGCCCATGCAAAGGAGATTCCTCCCAGCACGGTAGCTCTATGAGGTCCAGTCACAGGTATTCCATATAACAAGGGGAAGCCCCACCGACTTCTGTATCCCAGCCCCGGGGGTCACAAGGTATCAGTCCTTGAACATTGTTGGATAAAGCTAACACAGGCCTGACCGATTCTAAATGGAGGACCATAGGGTACTCAATGAGAAAAATCATGAATAAAAAAATAATGAGAGGGCAGGGCTGGGGAGGTGACTTAGGAGTTAAAATACTTGCAACAAAAAAAGCAAGTGTGAAAACCAGAGTTCTGATCCTGGGTGAGCAGGCAGAGAGGGGATCCCCAAAACAACCTAGCTAGCAAGACTAACCATGTTAGTGAACTCCGAGTTCAACTGAGAAACCTTGCCTCAGTAAAGACAGTGGAGAGAGATTGAGAAAGACTCACATCATCAGCCTTGGAATCCAGACACACATGCACACATATACACCAGTGCACCTACACCCATATGAACACACACACATGCACACCCTCACCTCACCGCATTTCCCCCCACACATCACATAAGCATGGAAAAAAAACTGGAGATCATGTTTTTAAAACCGGCTACCTTCCATTCAAAATTAGTAGCTTCTAGACACCAAGAGATAAAATTTATAGAAACATAATAAAAACCACTGAATAATCTTCTATTCCTGCTCACTGTAGTCCGAGTATCTGCATTCACTCGAAATCCATACATATGCTTAATCCTCCAGTGTGGCTTTATTCAGGGATGTGGTCTCTGGGAAAGTAATTAAGGCTAATTGGAGTTTTAAGAGTGGGACGTGGATCTAATAGGATCAATGTCCTCCTAAGAAGATACACAAGAGAGTAAGTCTTCAATCAGAGTCAGCCCCCTCCCTCCCTTACCCCCTCTCCCTCCCCCCTTCCATGCATAATAAACTCTTAGCCTCCAGATCTGTAAAGAAACTCATTTCTACTGCTTAACTTATCCAGTCCACCAGTCATGGCCTTTTGTTAGAGCACCCTGATCAGACTAATACACTGCCCCCTCTTGGTTCTTTTTTTTTTTATCAGTATGATTATTACTAGGGTAGGGGTCTGAGTCAGTGTGGTCTCTGAATGTAGAGCTAAAATGCACTCAATAACTTCACATGACTGTGGGTGGGAGGAAACAGGGTTACACTTTTTTATGGCAGGGCTCTTCTCTCTGCAGCCACACACAAGCTCGCTGCACAGCCGGATGAGAGTCTTTCCTGGTAGCCGCAGCCCTACAGGTGTCTGATTCGAGCCTGGCACATTTTCATTCTCATAACTCAAATTACAGGGAGGGGAGAGTGAAACAGTCACAAAGAAGCTAAATTTATATCGCCTTGTTCGAGAGTTTCGTTTGACGAAAATGCGCTCCCATACTGGAAAATTATACGTTTAAAAGGAAACATTTAGATTCTTCTGAAAAACCCAATTTTGAATGCCACTCTTTTAGTTAATAATTCCAAAGCTTCTGAAAAGGGCAAGGTAGAAATTCCTGTGACTAATTTTGGCTTCTTGAGGAGATCCGTGCATTCCTCTCCATCTTGCCTGGTGGAATTTGTGAACATCAGTAAGATATAAACATTAGACATCATGAGACAGCAGGAAGGGGAAGTATTCACAGGTTAAACACAGAATAAACAAAGGCCACCCACCACATCATTGTGTAAAATGTTTCCCTGCATTATTTTCCTCTGCTTTGTTGCCATTTTTAAGTGAACCAATGGGTAAAAAACCACATTCTTTATCTTTTGTTTAAATGATGAATTGAACCAAGAAAGACATAAATTCTAATAATTCATTCTGTCAAACTGTATACAAGATTTTCATATGGCCCACAATATCCTGTATTCAAAAGCTAGGAAAATCAAAGACAATAACCCTTGAATAGTCAAAGGAGGAGGAGGAGGAGGAGGAGGAGGAGGAGGAGGAGGAGGAGGAAGGAAGGAAGGAAGGAAGGAAGGAAGGAAGGAAGGAAGGAAGGAAGGAAGGAAGGAAGGAAAGGGAAGAGTAAAAGGTTGATTCTGTAAATCCATATAAGAAATCTTGAATATATCTGGGGATGTATTCTATGAATCTTCACTTGAAATTTAAGGCAAGCCTTTTAAAAACTGCATTGATATCAAACCAAGTATGGTGGTTTACATCTGTAAGATCAGCACTTGGGAGGCTAAGGCAGGAGGATTACTGTAAGTTCCTGGAGAGTCTAGACTACAGAGGGAGACTCTTATCTCAGAACAAAATGTCAGTATTTATGAGGAATCACACGGTGCTAACTCTGAGGAGAAACATGTCAGTTCTGCTATGCCTGTGCCGGCTGAGGAAACAGGGAAGACATATTTCTAGCTGAACACTCGAGAAAGGCAAGGGTGCAAGGTTGGCCAGTGAAAGGGGTTGAGGGGGAACTGTCTGCCAGCTTCAAGCTGTCAATGCCATCTCTGGGACGCTAGACCATTGGTCTCTGCTTCCTTCAGATCTTTAGAGAAGTGGCCACTTTACACAGAAATGGGAATTTTCTTCCCTTTCACCATCCATTCAGCCTTTGGGTCCCTGTCTCCTCCAGTTTAAGTTTTCAGGTCACTTAAATAACTCCAGACCTAGGGCAGGAAAGAAAGAAAAAGGTAGGCGACGGCAGATCCGATGATGTACATCTTGAAAGCTTCCAATTTTCTTGATAGGTGGGAAAGGAAAGAAAAACTAACGCCCGTATGAATTTGAGCACATTAGAGAAAGCAGTGGGCAAAGACAGCACCGTCTAGCATGCAGGTCCCCAATTTGACACAGGCAGTATTCAACACGGCAATGGGCAGATACAGTGGCGACATTTATAGAAAGCGGCTCAGGCAGATGGGCCGAGGACACCTCAGAACAGTGGTGCCCCGGCTCCCAGAAGGGAGACAGAAATGCTGATAGAAAAGGCATGCGGGAAGGGCCGTGGAAGGTCACAGACTAACAGATCTCCTGGGCAGACACAATGATAAGGCCCAGGAAGAGCAAATCAGCTGCCAGGAGGACATTCAAATGAATAAGAGGGAGCAGACTCATTTCAGTGGATACCAGGGCACATTGCCCAGGTCCCAAGCATGCCAAAACCAGGGGACTGGATACAATGAGGGCCACGCAGTGAAGAGATGAAATGCCCTTCTCCCAGCATCACAGGACACTGAAGTATCCTCTTCACATGGGCACCATCTTGGGACAGGAGGGAAGCACTCAGTAGTCAGGAAAACTATAGAAGAGTGTTTAAAGCGGGACTAATGTGCTCTTGATCGACAGGTTCAGATTCCATCTTCAAGAGCAACAGAGCTTCCAGATGAGGTAAAGGCCGTCACAGAAACTGTGTTTCATTTTTCTACCTTCAAAGTCGTGGGTACATTTTATACGGGTTCCTCTCAGTGCGACTGATCTCAGACTCTTCACTGTGTACATGCCCTCTAACGTAGTACTATTTTAAGTGTGGTCTGTGAGCCAGGGTACATGTTACCTAGTCACGGTTAAATAAGTAGGTGGAAATGAAGAAGTTCCGGCTGCCGTTTGACAGGATGGCATGCTGATCTGTGATTGGTGGACTCGTCTCGCCAAATGGGGTAGAGACAAGGGCAGGCAGGCCCAGTGGGTGACTTGCAGCATAAGACATTGTACAGTCTGACTACAGTTCAACCTGCGACTGACTAAAAATAGTCCTTCACCACAAACAGTTTAAGAAGGACAAATGTAGATCAAAAAGGACAAGGGTAGTGTGCAGTCTAAACGTGACACCAATTTCGAAGCTAAAATTGGGTCTTATATTTAGGATCACCACAGAGGACATTCCATGTAAATGATGTGTTTTGACCAAAAAAAGAAAAAAAATCAGGTGGTATCACAAATTCAGCTAGAAAAAAATAAATAAAAGGTGGCAACATTACTTTCTGCAATAACAAGGATAATAACGGGGAATTTAGTTTCAGCCAAATACCAAAATGCATGTAGTGAATGTTGTTTATTTCAATGTGACTGATTTTGAAGGGTAGTACTTGTGTTTCGTCTGCTTGACTTTGTGGTCACGGTGCCACAAGCCCCAGGAGCCTGTGTCTAGTTTTCTATTAGTAGATGTGTAAACAGCATTGTAAAAATGAAGTAGGAGCAGAAATCAGCAAAAACATTTTCCCTACTCCAAAAAGTTACAAACATGGTTTCATTTTGATGGTGATGGTCTTTTGGATAATGCAGTGAGGTTAGGGAACTCACTAAAGAGAATCGGAATCAACAGTGGGAAGCAGAGTCCTCTCTGCATTTGAGCTGGACTTTCCCCCTGTAGCCAAGGATGCCATGGGCAGGAGAGTTGACAACACCATATGCATTGTATCTTAGATGCACCATGTGCCTTATTTTGTCACACATATTCTCTGACACTGCTACAAAAGTTATAAGGTTCAAAATGGAAATTTTTGTTTGCTTGTTTGTTTTGTTTTTTTGAGACATGGTTTCTCTGTGTAACTCTGGCTGTCTGGAACTCACTCTGTAGACCAGGCTGGCTTTGAACTCACAGAGGTCCACCTGCTTCTGCCTCCTGAGTGCTGGGATTAAAGGCGTGCGCCGCCGCCGCCGCCGCCGCCGCCGCCGCCGCCGCCGCCACCACCACCACCACCACCAGTCAAGAGGGAATTCTTATGGTTCCTTTGGACCTCACTTTGGAAGACCAATAGTTAAAATTTTTAATGAAGATTTTTTTCATTATGTTGTATGAGACAAAGGTAACTCAACTAACACCCTCCATTTCAAGATGGCCCACTAATATGCAAATATCCTTCAAGAGTCTCAATCTTTGTCAACTTCCCACCATGTAATACAGCCGTTCACCCCTGAACACTACCAGAGCCGTAAGCATGTCAAGAAATATTCTTACTTTACTGACAAGAAAAATTAAAGGTGCTAGAGGCTGTCCACCCATGGCAAAAGCCAGGAAAATTCTGAAAAATAACCACTCGAGATTAGTTGACTCCTGAGTCCAGAGTAAGAAGCATATTAAGACTATCCATAGAACATTCAAATACTTTCAAAGTGCAACAATAAAAAAAATAATAATAATTCTACCAGAAAGGAAGGTGCTTTTGTAAAATAAGCTGCTATCATCCTTTTCTTTTGGTGGCAAAAAGTCACTTAAATCTCAAATTGGTTTTAAAAGACACACATATAGGATAGTAGTTATTTTTCATTTATGATCAGACAGCATGTAGATTTTATATAACAAAAAGAGTAAAAATGTGAATCCCTAGTAAACTATATATACCCAGACTGGTGAACTCTGGTGGTCCTCCACTGTGACGTTCTTGTAACAGACATCGTTTAGTCTACCCAGAAAGAATATTAGGTCCTCTATAGAAACAGAGTTGTCTATATAGGTAGCAAGTTCCAAGGCAGCTAGAACTAAAGAGTAAGACCTTGTCTGAGAGAGAGAGAGAGAGAGAGAGAGAGAGAGAGAGAGAGAGAGAGAAAGAGGAGGAGGAGGAGGAGGAGGAGGAGGAGGAGG
>CABHPP010139483.1:18554-39953 GCA_902168425.1 Peromyscus attwateri | reverse complement strand
AAGAAAGAAAGAAAGAAAGAAAGAAAGAAAGAAAGAAAGAAAGAAAATGTTTATTTTTTCTTTCTTGCAGCTGTTGACCTGAAAAAGAACTCAATGCCTAGATACTCTGTAAGGCCCAACTCTTCCTCCAGAGCTGCTAGCTGAGGCCAGAACTTCTCTGGTACACACCCTTGGCCTTCCCACGGTAGGTGACTGGAATGTCTTCCAGTTTCCAACCAGCTAAGTCTCGAGCAGGCACATGAGCCTTTGGAAACAAAGCTGTGTTTCTCAAGCCAAACAGTTACCAGCACTGACATTCACTTCCTAGAAGGTAGCATGAGGACTTGCGAGGTCACATCTGGTGCCTGTTCCCAGAATGACACTCTGTGATTATAGTGCCTGGGACCAGACCTGAGCATCTTTCCCAGGAGGACAAGAGCACTAACTCTGGGGAATTTTGATGCTTACTCCAGCCACTATCACTGTGGGGGAGACAAGCTGTGAGTTTTCTCCTCATCCTCTACTTAGAAGCTCCAGTCAAAGCAGAGGCGGCCATCTCCCCACCTACCCCGTCCTCTCTCACCACTAGGCTGAAGTGCCTCCTACTCCCGTTCTGCTAGGGGGGCAGAGGTAGCAAACCCATGCCCACAGTGGGTATGCGTGGATGCTGCCCATACACTACACAGCTCACCCATGCCAGATCCTAGATCTTAGAGGGAAAGTGGCCGAGTGAGAGACTGTCAGCTGCCACCCACCCTGCCAGGCTGGCTATGGGCCTGGGCAGAGGCTTTGCATGTGGCTGCTTGGCTTGCCCAGACAATTCCTGTTGCCTTGAGGATTTAAGCAGCTTAGGCCAAGCCCAGTTGATGTTTTCAGAACTTCCTATAAACAAAGGGAAATATGTGGCTTATGTAACAACCTGGCTGGATGGCTCCCATGGCATAGGACAGCAGCTTGTCCAGGAAGTGCAAGCAGATATGGGGGTCTCAGCTGTCCCCAGTCTGCCACTGAGCCACCCTCTGCAAGCTTTCTACCAACTGAGTGACCTTGGAGTCTATTCCAGAATAAGAGAAACTTCAGGCGTATCCAAAATAATAGCTAGACAGGAGTCAACAAATGAACTCATCTAATCCACATGCCAGCACTAGGAGGCAAGCATGGGCACTATAACCAATCATGGAAGATGTAGACTCGGAGTTGAGCAACACCTTTCCCTGCTCCCCAAGTGCTGAATGTGATCCACACAGCACCCACTCCCCAGCCATCCCCACTTCTGCTTACAGCTTTCTCAGCATCAGTGGCCAGAAATCCTAACATTTCCCACACTCCCTTGGAGCCAGTGCATTATGTAAGAACTAAGGTCTGTCCTTTAGAGACACTATATGAAACCTGGCTGCTTTGATTGACAGGGAATGGAGTTGAGGTGGTAACCTGTGTCCAGTCACCTATTTGTTAGGAGTCAAAGGCAACTGAACCAGTTCCCTGGCCCATTGTCTGATCCTTGGGATGAGACCAAGACCTTGAGCTCTTGAATACCACAGGTCCTGAGGGGACCCCTCTTGGAAGCCTGGGCAAGGGCTTGCCCCACCAGCTCTCCTGGTGCTTCTGCAGAGCCTCAAGCCTCTCCCTTCTGACAGTTCAGACCGGTTTACTTCAGGTGCTGGCCTGGCTGGTGCAGTTCCAGAACAGATGTGAAGCAAGGCTGAGTTCTGCCTCCAAACCCTCCCTACCATCTCTCCAATTAGATCTTCTGGGAGAAGACACACCCAGTCACCCCTAGGGAAAGCTGGGTCACCTTTACTGTCTTATTTATGAGACAGGGTTTCTAGCCCAGGCTGTATTTTAAAAACTCTCTCTGTGGCTGAGGATGATCCCGAACATCTGATCTTCCTGCCTCTGTCTCTCCAGTGCTAGGATTACAAGCATGTACCACTGTGAGGGTTTTACACAGTGCTGTGGAATCAAACTCAGGGTTTCATGCTAAGCAGATACTCTACCAACTGAGCTGAACTCTCCAATCGATTTTTCTTACACATCTGTCTCCTCAGACGCTGTGAGTTTTATTCTCTTCACGGCATTGCTGTCTTGGATTTTTCTTACCTGTTAATTTCTGTTTGTCCTTCTCTGTCCTTATGGTAGGCACCCTTGTTGCTCACAAATAACTGTTCCTTCCCCATGCTTCCAGCATCCTGTCAGCTCCAGGAACCCTGACTCTGGACAGTTGAGCATGAGTAAGGCTGGTCTGGTGCATTTCCCTGTTCCCTCCTCCCCTGCTGGGGTGAAAGTGGAGCCTCACGCCAACTTAACCATCAGGATTTTGAGGTGAACTTTCTCTGGTAGCAAAAGCTAGTCTCTTCAGACCACATACAGTGCGACTCCCTTCAAAGCACAGCCCTGCTTCCTTCTTTCACCGTGATCTCTGGAACATTCCACCCAATAAATATGAGTGAGCAAACAGGGAATGAACTCTTCCTTTCTGTCCCGTAATAAGACAGAAGTTGTCTGTGGAGTCAAGCTGTGCAGTGTAGACATGGCTTGGGAGTGACCATGATTGTGGGGTCATCACAGTCAGCAGGAAAATGATCCACATGAGGTTAAGAATGAAACTCAGGGGCTGGAGAGATGGCTCAGAGGTTAAGAGCACTGGCTGTTCTTCCAGAGGTCCTGAGTTCAATTCCCAGCAACCACATGGTGGCTTGCAACCATCTGTAATGAGATCTGGCGCCCTCTTCTGGCCTGCAGTCATACGTGCTGTTACATAATAAATCTTTAAAAAAAAATCTTTAAAAAAAAAAGGAATGAAACTCAGGTCAGCATGACTTTAGCTAGTGCTGGGCCCAAAACTTTAAGAGTCTGACCAAGCAGTTTACTTTCCTTACACATTTAAATACAGCAAAACTTTGGGGGAAAGTTTCCACATGACAATTATCACAGCAAAGCGTTGGGCATGGCTACATGGAAACTCCCTGGCAAAGCACATCTCTTTAGAGAAGCACCTGTGTCATCGACTGAAAGAATTTGTTCTTAACTCACAGGGAGACAGTGTTCAGGGCGAGGACCTAAGGAGGAAGGGTTTATAAGAAGCGTAAGGATAGTTTCTATTAATTGAGACTGCAAAGTCATGGAACCTCTTTCATAGGAATGAGTTCTATTCACAGAGAGACAAAGCCCAGGATTAAGGCCTAAACAATGCTCAGGATTTGGGGGGATCCAGGTGAAGGCTGGGTCCATAGAAGAGCAAGATCACCAGGTTGTTGGACAACATCCACTCCAGCCTTCTGGGTGAACAGGCATCATTCATTTCCTACCCTTGAAGAAAAAAGTATGCATAATTATTTTAACAGTTCTGGGTTTTCTAGTACTTCTGTGAGTTGTGCCTTCTACACACAATTACAGAGACAAAACAAAACAGAAGACATTTAACCTGAGCATCTGGACACAAAAGGCAGCGAACAATGGGCTGAAGGAGATTTGCTAAGGCTGTGGCTCCTGGCCAATGCCTTGCGTGCTGTGGTGGACTGCTTTGGACAACCCAGAGATGCAGCTTGCTCTCCCTGGCAATGCATGAGTTTGGAGAAGTCTTGGCTGTTTACATGCTGGATAAGAACACTAGTTGGAAGGACTGACTCATAATTGTGCAACTGTTTCAGATTAGTACCTAACCCATGTAATGGAAAACATAGATTGGATTAAGATGTTGGGCCTCGACTGGGGGGGGGGTGTGTGTTTCGTTCTCCAGTTGGTTTGCATTAAGATCTACTCTAAAAGTACTGTTAGTCAAGAACTGGTCACCTTTGGGGCTTTATAATAAAACAAAATATATTACAAAATTTCTTAAACCTCTGGGTATGTAGAAATCTAAGTCAGCATATTACAGAAACACAAGCGTATATAGCATATCACAGAGACATCAGCATAGACAGCATAATAACCAAGATAAGGAACCAGCCTAGCTGCACAGCAACAGATGAATGGGTTTACATATACGCAGTGGAATCTACTCGGTCATGAAGAAGAAAGAATTTATGTCATTTGCAGGAAAGTGGACAAACTGGAAACCATCATGTTGACAGAAATAGGGCAGACTCTCATCTGTAACATCTAGATTCCTCTTAATTGTCTTAATTCTACCTTTATTGAGAATGGGGGGTACACATGCATGCGTAAGTACGCATGCGTGAGTGCACAAGTGCAGGTCAGAGGACATTTTGCAGAGTTCGGCTTTCGTCTTCCATTTTGTGGGATCTGGAGGGAGACTTCAGGTCATCAGCTTTTGAGGCATGCGCCTTTACCTGCTGAGCCAGCTCAGAAAGAGGTCCTATAGGCGGCCTTAGTCTGGTCTAACAGGTGTCTTTTTTTTTTTTTTAAAAGATTTATTTATTTATTATGTATACAGTGTTCTGCCTGCATGTATCCCTGCATGCCAGAAGAGGGCGCCAGATCTCATTACAGATGGTTGTGAGCCACCGTGTGGGTCAGTGCTCTTAACCTCTGAGCCATCTCTCCAGCCCCACCTAACAGGTGTCTTAAGACAGGATTTTACTCCCGTGACCTCCACGCCACTACTGCACCAACAGTGGACGTGTCTCGCCAGGCTGGTTGTTACTGTAACCTGCAGGGTTCAGGCCCGGGTAGGACTGATGATTACTTTTCTCCTCCTGTAGTTTATGGAGTGCTTTCCAGAACCATGGAAGCTAGGTATAGGGATGAAGCCCCCGGGCCAGTATCAGCTTGGTTTCTTCTTGTTCTGTGACTCAAGTATGTGGTGTTTTCAGCAATAGGCTCTTACCATAAAGTTCTGGAGGGAAACCATAGCAGTGACAATGAATAGCCTGTAATGTTTGTAGACTATGGAACCTCACCAGCCAACAAACAACTCAAAGCGAGGTAACCTGTTCCTGGTATTGGGCTTTTTATTAGATAGCCTGTGGTGTCTAGTAGGGGCGTTGACAGCCCATTATGGAATAACTTCTCTTTGATTCATTCTTGTTCTATTAATCCTTTTTTTTTTTTTTTTTGGTTTTTCGAGACAGGGTTTCTCTGTGTAGCTTTGTGCCTTTCCTGGAGCTCACTTAGCCCAGGCTGGCCTCGAACTCACAGAGATCCACCTGCCTCTGCCTCCTGAGTGCTGGGATTAAAGGCGTGCACCACCAACGCCCGGCTATTAATCCTCTTTTTGAGAGAGAGAGAGAGAGAGAGAGAGAGAGAGAGAGAGAGAGAGAGAATGGCTTTGGAAATGTGTTTAATGACGATCACACTCTAATTAGTTCAATATCAAACCACACTTGCACATGTTAGACTGAGTCATTTTAGTGTTACAGTACTTGGCTAATACAACTTGTTTTGTACATGCTTGACAAAACAAGAAGTAGACTATCCATTGCCACACAAGCTCAAACCAGTTCTAGGAAAGTTTTTAGACCTTGAGTCAAGGACAAAGGACTGTTTCATATTTTAAAATCTATTCATTGTATAGTTGAAGAGCTTCCACCTAGCTAGCATTAGGAACTGATTAATGCACAATGCAATGAAGTGCTAAACTGTAGTTATCATAAAAATAACTTGCTATAATTCTATAAATGCCTTCCAATTGTTGAATATCAGTTAAATACCATATACTCATGACTGACATCAGTATTTGGTAGTCCTTAGTTAAAAGAAAATTTCAAAGAGTTGTAGCATGAATCTTAAAAGGTCTTATTAATGAAACAAACCTGAAGCCAGGTATTGGGGTGAACACTGAATGATCAGAGAAGCAGAACAAGCCACAGCGTCCTCAGCTGATCCTGTTTCCTCAGACTGGAAGCCTCTGAGTCCTCATCCAAATGGATCTCAGCTGAACTGCTGCTCAAAAGCCTAAAAGCTTAACCAGGCTCTAGTTCCCGGTTCTCATGACTTATATACCTTTCTGCTTTCTGCCATCACTTCCTGGGATTAAAGGCATGTGTCACCATGCCTGGCTGTTTCCAGTGTGGCCTTGAACTCACAGAGATCCAGACAGATCTCTGCCTTTGGAGTGCTAGGATTAAAGGTGTGTGTGCCACCATTTTCTGGCCTCTATATCTAGTGGCTGTTCTGTTCTCTGACCTCAGATAAGTTTATTAGGGTGCACAATGTTTTGGGGGATACAATACCACCACAAAGAATAAATAAGTAAATCTCACCACAGATCAGCTTTGACTGGTGTACTTTTAAATTAATTTTAATAATCGACAGCACTAACATTGTATCTCTACAATTTTTCTGTTATTAATAGGCTTCCATTTCTAAAAAATATATTAAATTATTTTAATATGCTTTGAATTTCATCAAAAGTTGCAGAAGGTTGCATCTGTTTTGTTATGTGCTTTCGTAAGGTCCTTCCCTAAGGTTCCTCGATTCAGGCTCTAAGCAAAGAAACTTTTCAGAACTCCTGCTGTGTGTTCGTGTTCTGTTGCACCTCAACACAGACTTTCCATTGGCTCTCCTTGGTTGCTATGTACTGAAATGAATAGAGTGTCTGGGGCTAGAAATGTAACTCAGTGATACAGCGCCTGCTTAGTATGCACAAGGCCCTAGATTTGTACCCCATCACTGCATAACCCAGTTGTGGTTCCTGCCTGTAATCCCTGCACTGGGGAGGATCAGAAGCTCAAGTTCATCCTCAACTACAAAAGGACTTCTAGACCAGTCTTGGATCCATGAGACTCCTTTATAAAAACACACAAAAAGTAGATATACACTAATAAAGCTTAAAAAGAAAACAATTTTCAGATCAGTAGACATATATGATATATCAGAAGACATGTTAACTTTTAGTAGTTGTTGTGGGAATCCCAGCCTTCAGTCCAATGACCAATTGGATGGAGCGTTTTTTGCTTTTTTTTGCTTTTGTTTTTTTTTTTTGGGGGGGGGGGGCTTTATGGGCGTGGTCTTCTGTAGGATACGTGACATCTTAAAAACTGTGGGCTGGGGTGGCCCGCTCTTGGATGGTTGGAGAAGCAGTAAGCTGTGGAGAAACATGGCTTGCAGTTTGGTTCCCATCGCCCGTGGACAGAATGGCCGAACAACGACAGTTGGATCAGCAGCAGCGTCTACTTTGCTCTGTGTCGTGAGTGCACCTTATAGCTCCTATTCCTTAGTAAACTTTACCTGGCCCATTGCATCAGTGTCCTGCTTTAAGTAGTAAAGGCACCAATCTGATGCAAAGCTCTCTAGGGCTACTGCTTAGGTTACATTACTGTAATTCCTCATTGTCTGCCATAGCTACTCCATTTTTGTAGGAATCTGTGACATCATCTGTCTACCATCTTGTATTCATTAGTGTTCCAAAGAAGCAGAACCAATAAGCTACTTTTATGGAGGAAAAGAGACTCGCTCTAAGGATCGTCTCATGCAACTGTGGAGGCTTGACCAGTACGGAGTCTGACCGGGACACCTCACAGCCTAGAGATGCTGCAAAGTGTTGAAGTTTGAGGTCAAAAAATACCCTACTGTAGAACCAGGAAGAGTAAGTGTGGCCGATGAGACCAAGGGCAATCTGACGGATTCTTTCTCTCTTGGGGAAAATTGAGGAGCTGTCTCTCCAAGCCTGTTAACTATAGTATGAAACCTGTCTGCTTGCAGAAGGTAATATGCTTTATAAGAGTCCACAGATTTCAATAGAAATCTCATCTAAAACCACTATCAGAAATATCTAAAACTGACCAGAAGCATTATGGGTCAGAAAAGCTGTCAAATAAAATTAACCCTATGTACTCTGTTCTTTGACTTTTTAAAATATACAACAGAGCTTTGTATATTATCCCTCAAGATACAATACTTAAAAATAACTTTGCTATTTTGCCAGTGGATAGGGTATTTTATAGAACTTTGCTGTGTATGACAACTTTGGTTACATAGGTCTGGGGAACCAATGTGATGGATCTTCAAACTGCTAACATATCTATTTTGATTTCTTTATCTAGAAGCAAGGGAGCTCACCCCTGAGTGGGTCTCTGGCCACAGTGTATTTACTCTTGAAATATGCTTGGGTTAGTATGCCTTCTATTATCTGATGCACTTAGGTGAGTTCGAGGCCAGCCTGGTCTACTGAGCAAGATCCAGGACAGGCACCAAAACTACACAGAGAAACCCTGTCTCGAAAAAAACAAAATAAAAATAAAAAATTATTTAATTTTATGCATATGTGTGTGACGCATATATATATGTGTGCCACATGGGTACAGGAGTCCTCAGAGGTCAGAATAAGGCTTCATCTCCTGGAACTGGAGTTACAGATGGTTGTGAGCTGCCATGTGGGTGCTGGGAACTGAACCTGCATCCTCTGCAAGAGCCATGAGTGCTCTTTTTTTTAAAACCTTTTATTGATTCCTTGTGGATTTTTCATATCATGCATCCTGATCCCATTCATCTCCCTGTACCTTTGTATCCACCCTCTGCCCTTGCAACCTCCTCCCCTACAAATAAAAACTAAATAAAATAAAATAAAATTTAAAAGAAAAAAATCTCATTGAGGAAGTTGTAGTGTGACACAGTGAGTCACACAGCATACCCTTTAGTCCCCACATCTTTATTTGCAAGTGTTCATTGCAATGAATCATTGCCTCTCACTTCTGCTACATTATCAATACTAGGCACTCACTGGGACTCTTCTTGAATATCCTGTTATTTCCCTGTGTCCTGGAGATCCTGCATCTTTGGATCTGCAGGACCAGCCCCTTCACATGCTCCAGCAGTTCTTAGATGGGGTGGATGTTTAGGGTGGGCGAACTCATAGCCCTGGTTCTGGGCCTGGGTGGTAGCTGGGTTGGTCAGGCTGCTAGCTTTCCCTTATCGTCACCAAGACAAGCTCTCCAGCACTGCCCCATCTAGCTCACTCAGTGCCATGGGCAGCAAGGGGTGGGGTCAGTTCTCCTGCTCTCACACCCTCGAGGCTTGCTCACCCATACCCACACCATCAGGGCCAGCTCTACTGTGCTGCCCCAGTGAGGTACAAGGCCGGCTCTTCTGAGTGCTGCAGCTGGTGAAGGGCAGGACCAGCTTTCACACCCTCATGCCTCTAAGGTTAGCAATCCCTCCTGCCACAGGTGGTGAGGGGCAAGTGGGAAGAAGGCATCTTTCCCTCGCCCACGCCAACGCATGGCATTAATCCTCTTGAAGCCTTAAAACCACTGTATTCTGTCTTCCCTCTCTTGAAAACCTCCTCCTCGTGACCTCTTGGCTCTCTTGAAAACTTCCCTGATCTCTTTGGGTATTTCAAATGAAACATGCTTGTCCGAAGATTCAAAGCTACAATCCACAAATGAGGAAAAAACATGTGATGCTTGTCTTCCTGGGTCTGGGTTACCTCACTCAGAACAAGTGTTTCTAGATTCATTCACTTACCTATGAATGTCATAATTATGTTTTTTATTACCTTATAAACTTTATTTTATTTATTTTAAAAACTTTCAAATAAATGAAAAAAAATCACATACCAAAATAAACCAAACATGAAGTCTCTACACTCAATGAACTTCTGTACCGTTAGAATAGGCTTTCAGAATGTACACTCTTCACATTAAATTTCACACTTTCAGTATTGAGTATACTTTATGTACTTGCCCACCACCAAAACAAACAAAAAAATTCATGACAGAGTTAAAACTAGAAAAACAATTAGCTTTATGTCTTCTTTCATAACTTGTGTCTATCACCTGCATTCAGTCCTTCCTCATTCACTAATATTTAGCCTTTCTTCTTCTCTCTCTCTTTTTTTTGTTGTTGTTTTGTTTTTTGTTTGGTTTGGTTTTGTGAGACAGGGTTTCTCTGTGTAGCTTTGCACCTTTCCTGGAACCCACTCTGTAGCCCAGGCTGGCCTTGAACTCACAGAGATCCGCCTGCCTCTGCCTCCTGAGTACTGGGATTAAAGGCGTGCGTCACCACCGCCCAGCTTCTTCTCTTTTCTTCATGTCATACTGTACCCTCATGCACATCTGTTTACATGTGTACATATACTATTGGCTTGAATCTATCTTTCTGAAATTGTGTGATCTTGCTTAATATATATTCTAACTCCTCCATTTTTGTGAAAATATTTTTCATTTTTTTCTAGAGCTAAGTAGTACTCCATTTTGTATATACATCAGATTTTCGTTACCAGTTCATCTCTTGATGAGCAACTAGACTGATTCTGATTCTTTGCTATTGTAAATTAAACAGCAGTGAACGTGAGTTGCAGATCTCTCTGTGGTAAGGTATGAAGTTCTCTAGGTATATGCCCAGGAGTTTAAATAGTTGGGTCATATGGAAGTCCTATTTTTAATTTTTTCAGAACTCTCCAAATTGATTTCTACAATGCCTATATTAATTTTCACCCCTACCAACAGTGAAAAGGGGATGTCTTTCCACATCCTCTCCAACATTTGTTGTCAGACTTATTGGCGATAGACGGTTTGACTGGGGTGAGGTGGTGTGGCAAAGTCATTTAAAATTTTGTTTCCCTGATAGCTAGGAATATTGGACACTTTTAAAAATGATCATTAGCTATTTTGTTTCTTTTTTGGAATTGATTTATTCCGTTCATTTACTTGTCTGTCGATGGGCTGGTCCATTCCCTTGGTGTTTAATTTCTGCAGTTCTGGTATTTAAGTTCTGTGCGTTAGCCCCTTGTCTAAAGTGCAGCTGGTTAAGGTTCCCTCCCATTCTCGGGGCTGTCTGTTAACTCTGCTGACTGTTTCCTCTGCTGTACAGGAACTTTTTCTCTTCACACAGTCCATCTGTTGATACTGGGGTTCGTTCCTGGGCTGTTGGTGTTCTGTTTAAAAAGCTCTGGCCTACCCCAGTACCTTGAGGGGTGTATCCTCTGTGTTTTCTCTTAAGATTTCAGTGTTTGGGGTTTTTATTAAAGTATTTGATCTATTTTGAAATAATTTTTGTACAAGGGGAAAGACATAAATCCAGCTTAATGTTCCTCCAGGCAGATAGCCAGTTTTGACAGCACGGTGTGCCAGACAGGCTATCTTTCCCCCATAGTATGTTTTCATCTCTCTCGTCAACTATTAAGTGGGCATAGCTTTGACATCTTATTTATGGGTCCTTTGTTCTATTCCACTGGTCCACCTGTCTACTCTTATGCCAGTACCTGGCTGACTTCATCACTGTTTGTTTTCTTTATAGCTGAATAATATTCCATTGTGTAAATATACCACTTTATGATTGGATTTATGCCCTGCTCCATGAAATAGAGTCCATACCTGGCATTATTGTTAAGGCCAAGGACATGTGGCTACATAGGCCAGAAGCTCTAGGGCAGAACCTATTATTATTTTGCTAAATGGACAGACTATTGCAATGATGAAACACCATGACCGAAAGCAAGGTGAGGAGAAAAAGGTTTGTTTGGCTTACACTTCCACATCACACTCCATCATTGAAGAAGTCTAGACAGGAACACAAGCAGGGCAGGACCTGAAGGCAGGAGCTGATGCAGAGGCCATTGAAGGGTGCTGTTTACTGAATTGCTCTTCATGACTTGCTCAGTCTGCTTTTTTATAGAACCCAGGACCTCCAGCCCAGGGATGTCACCACCTACAATGAGCTGAGCCCTCCCCCATCAATCACTAATGAAGAAAATGCCCTACAGGTTTGCCTACAGCTTGGTCTTATGGAGGTATTTTCTTAATTGAGACTTCCTCCTCTTAGATGACTTTAGCTTGAGTCAAGGTGACTTAAAACCACCCAGCACACTCATAAATTAGTGAATCTCTCAACCCTCATCAGAGAAGTTCCTATTTGCAGTAAGTGGTGATTAATATAGAGACCCACAACTGGTCAAGGTGCAAAGAATAAGAGACTGTGGGATGCTCAGCCCTAAGTGGGACATCTATATTATACTCCCTCCTTCAAAGGCTCCGGAATCATTGTGGAAGAGGGAGCAAAAAGCATGTAAGAGCTGCCAGGTATGGTGGCACACGCCTTTAATCCCAGCACTTGGGAGGCAGAGGCAGGTGGATCTCTGTGAGTTCGAGACCAGCCTGGTCTACAAAGCGAGTTCCAGGATATCTAGTACTGTTACATAGAGAAATCCTGTCTTGAAAAACAAAACAAAACAAAAAAGAGTGTAAGAGCTCGAGACTGTGGATGACCACAGGAAACAGTGTCCTCCAGACAGAGCAGGGCATCATCAGCACATAGGAACTCACAGAGACTGTGACAACTGCACAAGTCCCCATGAAAGCTCAAGAAAAACCAAATCCCAGCATGGAGAATTCCATAGCTGAGGAATTATTGGCAATGGATAGGTGCTGGGGGAGTGAGTCAGTTTTCTTTAACAGTATTGCCTCTAGTAAGCCAACTATGGTCCAGTGGAAGGCCACATATCCAGGAATATATGAGCAGCACAAATTGGACTTGATTGCTGTGGAACGATCTTTTTGTACACTGTGAATATGTGTTGCTATTGTTGGTTTAATAAAGGGCTAGGTGGCCAATATCTAGGCAAGAAGAGGTTAGGCAGGAGAGCCAGATTGAGAGAATGCTGGGATGATGGAGGGCTGAGTTACCAGCCAGATGCAGAGGAAGCAAGATGTGTAGAAAATGGGTAACAAGCCATGAGCCACGTGGCAACACATAGATTAATAAATATGGGTTAATTTAAGTTGTAAGAGCTAATTAGTAACAATCCTAAGCTATTGGTCAAGCACTTATACTTAATAATAAGTCTCTGTGTGGTTATTTGGGAGCTGGCTGGCAGGACAGAGAAAGTCTACCTACACTTGTTGACTCACAGAAGAGATCTTTTGGAGCAAGCCTCTAACCATCATCTGCAGACATTTGAAAGACAGCTCTTGGTCTGCTATTGGGCCCTAGTGGAAACTGAACATTTGACAATGGGCTACTAAGTTACCATGCGGCCTGAGCCACCCATCATGAATTGAGTATTATCTGACCCACCAAACCATAATGCAGTACATGCATAGCAGCAATCCATTATCAAATAGAAGTGGTATATACATGATTGGGCTCAAGCACACAAGTTACATGAAGAAGTTGCCCAAATGCCTGTGGTTTCTACACCCATTACAATGCCATCTGTTGCTAAGGATGCATCTATAACCTCATAGGATGTGCCTTATCACCAGTTGACTGAGGAAGAGAAGACTAAGGCCTTGCACTGATGGTTCTGCATGATACGCAGGCACCATACAGAAGTGGACAGCAGCAGTAATACAACTTCTTTCTAAGACAACCTTAAAGGATGCCAGAGAAGAGACATCTTCACAGTGGGCAGAACGCTGGGCAGTATACATGCTCACACATTTTACTTGAAAGGAGAAATGGCCAGATGTGCAATTATTCACTGATTTATGGGTTGAAGCCAACGGATTGACTGGATGGTCAGGGACTTGGAAAAAGCATGATTGGAAAATCAGGGAGAAAGACATTTGGGGAAGAAGTATGTGGATAGAGCTCTCAAAAGGGGCAAAGGCTGTGAAGATATTTGTGTCCCATGTAAATGCTCATCAAAAGGTTGTGGGGAGCAGAGAATGCCTTGAGTGCGTGGTGTAAAGAGTGGATGAAGTCCTGAGTGAATGTGTATTGTTGACATGCCCATGTCAAAGTCCCAATGCCTCAGATGGAAAACCAGCCCCTCTCTAGGACTCTGCAGCAGATTGAGACTGCTGAGGTATCCAGTCTGTGGACTGAACAACTACTGGATTCTTGACCTTTCTGTCAGGAGGAAGCCATTGTTGGACTAGTGGATCACAGCCTGTAAGCCACTCTAATAAATCCTATGTACATACTTCCTAACATGGCCATGCTAATTAAATCTCCTTGCTTTGCCATTCATCACTACTTATCTTTAATCAGTGTGTTGGGACAGCGAATGGGCCTGGTCTAGTGTGCTGCTGTAGGTGATCCCTCTACAGTGTGGGTTACAATAAAGGCTGTCCTCCAGGGACTCGAAACTGCTTTTCTTGAAACCATACACTTGGGTCTGCTGAGTGATCTTTAACAACAGGGGTCCAAAAACTACACCTTAGACCATGCTAGCCTTACCATGCACTGAGCATGCATCATCACAAGAAGAGGCATGAAGCTTGATCACATATGCATAGCCCTTCAGTCATCTCTGATGCCTTAATCACTCCTCAGGCGAATTGGAGTGTTAGGCTCCCCCTCTGAGCTCAGCCACCTCATAGTGAACTTCCTCTTGTGAAACTCTTAGTGATTGGAGGACTGGGGGGTGGGTGGGACAAGCCTGGCTCTGTAACAGTGGGGGTTGTTGGTACTGACCACCGTGCAGTCTCACAGAGAGACCCCTTCCATAGATCAATCCTCAGATCAAATCTGATTTGAGAAGAGTATCACCACCTGGTTCCAGAGCCACCATCAAAGCTCAGCCTCTTTTGTTTCTTTTCATCCAGACTCCAGGAATGGAGCTGACATCCCAAACATGATATGGGGAAGATAAATGTCATCCCCAAACCATGGCCTCCTACCTCCCGTGAGCTAATGTTGGGGGAGAGAGCTTTCTTTATAGGCTTGTCAGGGTGACCAAACCTTGAAGGACTTGATATCAAGGTATAAAGAAGTATTGCATGCATGACTTTCCTTCAGAAGGCTTTATTGATCTCTGTGTCCAGCAAAGAGCAGAATGTGGAGGGGTGAGGTGAGCCATCTGGGAGTTGAGCGCATGCACAGGGCAGCAGGTGGGTGAGAAGCCAGGACGAGGCTCCAAGAGCAATTCTCCAAGGACAGGACAGCCAGCAAAAATAAGTCGGGGCAGCAGTCCTCTTAGTGCCGGGGCATCTGCGAGGACAGGGAGAGGACATGAGACCCAAGGCTCCCGCCCTTGTCCTGTGCAGTCCATATTCTCCAATGCCCCAGGGCCTTGCCTCTCACCTTGGCTGGGCTTGGGGGGTATCTGCCCTTGTGGGTTTCTTCATTCAGTAGAGACCTCAGCAGGCAAGAGCGGCGGTGGGAGAAGGTCTCAAAGCTTTTCTTGCCATGGTAGGATCCCATGCCACTGTACCCTAAATAAGAGGCCTGTTAGGGCCAGGATTCCAGCCCATCTTGTACTCACACCCCTTGTGAACTCCTTTTTCTGAGCCTCTCGGGGCGGGGGTGGGGGTGGGGGGAGGCCGTAGCCAAACCATAGAGTGTCCCCTAGGCACCTAGGCCAGGCAGAAGAGTGCTCAGAAAGAGTCTTATTCCAGCCATGCCACTAAATGGCTGTGTGGCCCCAGGCTTGGGACCCCTGTGAAAGGCCAGAGTAACAAGTGATCAGGACTAGGATCCCAGCACCAGACTTACCCACACCCCCAAAGGGCAAAGTGGGCACCGTGATGTGGACGATGACATCATTGGCTGACACTCCACCACTTGATGTCTCTGCAATCATTTTCTTGATCACCTGTGTAAAAACCCAGGCAGCCACCTTGCACTCCTGCATTCTCCCCACCCTTTCTGATCGTAATCTTAGAGCCTCAAGAATAGAGACTTGTGAAAGCAGAGCCCCAGTCACCAGCTCTGACAACCTCAGGCCCTGCAGCATCTCCAACCCTCTGCAAATACCACATGACCCTAGCACTGTATGGGGAAACAGCAGGGATCCACAACCCTGTGGCAATGACCACCTCCTCCACAGCTCTAGGGAGAACAACTGTCCTGATCTTAGAGATAAGGCCAAGGAGGCTCCAGACAGGTTGAGAGATCTGCTCAAGGTCACACATGTAATGAATGAGGAAACTGCAAACTTGAACCCAGGCCTGTGGATCCTTGGGTCCCCTTGCATGTGAGTGCTATGTCTGAGAGGCCAGGAAGCTGGGAAGGGGACACCTAGGCCCACCTTGTTGTTGTTGGAGAACACATAGAGTGCCAGGGGCTTCTCACGCTGGTTGATAAATTTAATGGCCTCCTCCAAGCTTCGAACACACACGATGGGCATCACTGGCCCAAAGATCTCCTCCTGCATCACCTGGGACTGGGGGTCCACGTCCACGAGAATGGTGGGAGCTGAGGCAGGAAGTGAGCTAGAGTCTGTTTGTGCAGATCCACCCCCCAGTTCCCAACACACACACATACACACACATGCCAGTGCCAACATCTAGTTCCTGCTTCCATTCTTTTGCAAATGAAGCTGCCAAGCTTACGTGGGGTGAAGACAAGACCTGAAGTGATCTTCTCATGCCCACCTCCCCTCAAGCCCCATGTCCTAGACTCCGTCATGACAGACCATGGAGACATCTATAGATTAGCCTGCATAGGGGAGCAAGATCTAAACATTCAAGGGACAGCCATTACATCTGCAGTCCCCATGTGTCCATACCAGAACTCTCCTGCCTCCTTGATAACTGGAGACCAAAGGGGCTCCAACTGATGTTGCCCTAGCCAGGACACTGGGAGCTCCTCCCAGCCTGGCCTGCCTTGAGCTCTTGGGGCCTCTGCCGTCTCCATTACCGCTCCCTTGCACAGAGTGGAGATGGAAATAAAGCCCTTGCCTTTGCCTTGTGGGAGAGATTTCTGGGGCTGTAGAGAAGGCAGGTACTGAGCACGACTCTTCAGAAGGCCCCAAAGCTTTCTGCAGGCCCACTAGGGAAAGCCTGCTTGCTGGGTATCTGTGTCCACTTTCTACACACTTGCGATAGACCCTGGTAGTCCAGACAAACAGGCAGCACTCTTAATGGCAGAACAAATACCTATGTATCGTGAAGCTGCATCCCAGGTGCCTCCATGGGCTACTTTCTGGCCCTCAATCAGGCCTATGACCCGCTGGAAGTGACGGTCATTGATGATTCTCCCATAATCACGGGACTCCTTAACATTTTCCCCATAGAAATCCTGAGAAGAGATGAGGCCTCAAGGAAGACTTGGCCCTGTCATGGCCGTGACTTCCCAGCCTCTAGGAAGTGACTGCCTTTGGGTGGTGGGAATCTGAGTAGAGCTTTTCCCCGAATTATGCTTTATACCCTTCTCAATTGTCTGCAGTGTGAGCACATATTTCTTTCGTGAGTAGAAGAAAAGTACCTAGTATTTCTCAAAGTCCTAGAAGTTGATTGAGGCAAAACACACCCCCTAGGCCTTACAGCTCCCTATTTCCATCTCAGGTCATACTCACTTTCACTGACTTTTTTAGCTTCTCCACAATTTGGTTCTGAATGGAGGGATCGCAGAGGATGTAGTCTGGGGCCACACAGGTCTGACCACTGTTCATGAATTTTCCCCAGGCAATACGCCTGTGAAAATACAGTCTGTTAATCATGGGAGTTCCCTTGAGAATATCCACATGCTCAGGGGCAAGGTACTGAAGGCTGAGTGATGGAGGACAGCCCATGGGCTGGGTGCTGCCACGGTGGGTTCTCCTAAGCAACAGCTTACTTGCAGACACATTGATCAGCCCACCACACACACACACACACACACACACACACACACACACACACACACCACAGTGGTTCCTGCAGCTAGAGTGTTTAATGTCATGGGTGTCAGAGAGGAAATTCTGAGGATATCTGGGGTGGGTGCTCTGTGACTTTGATCACATTCTCAGAGCCTTGCATAGCCAGGCGACACCTCTACATACATCCTTCCTTATATACAGGGTACAGAAGTGGCCAGAGGCCTAACTAGTACGGATGTGAGTCCCATCCTGGGCTGTGAGCAAGTGGCCCTGCTTTCCTGGTTGTGCTCTCCAGATCTCAGATGGGATCTCCTGCAGAGCGGCTTAGGGCCTTGGTGAAGATCTCCAAACCCTGAGTACCCCACATTTGCTTTCCTTGAAGCATCTACTTGGAGCATCACCCCTAGCGATGCCCACAGAATCAGTGCTCTCTCGGGAGGCCCCCTCTAGGAAGACTTCCATGAATGGTGTCCCCCCTTCAACGTCTCCCATTCCAAAACTATAGGCATCTTAGGGGCAGGGACCATCTTTCTTACTCAGTACAGTCATCAAGCTTGGTACCATCACGTGTTGAAAGGCAGATAGGATCCCAAGCCCAAGCCTCCTCACCGGCAGGCCACATCTAGGTCACAGTCCTTGTCCACGTAGCAAGGGCTCTTTCCTCCGAGCTCCAGGGTGACAGGGGTCAGGTGCTTGGCAGCGGCTGTCATAACGATCTTGCCCACAGCTGTGCTCCCAGTGTACATGATGTGGTCAAACCTCTTTGTGAGCACCTCCGTGGTCTCAGGGACACCCCCGTTGACCACCGGGTACAGCTCCTTCCAGCAAAAAGACAGAGGAGGTTCAGCAAAACCAAGCCTTTCCTCACTCCACACATAGCGTGGGCACTAGGGGACTGGACTTACCTGGGTACCCCAGCAGGTTAAGTCCTTCTCCTAGCTCAAGGGCTCCCTTTACCCTGTCCTTAGGAGCTGGTCTCCTCACACCTGCTATAATATCCCACTGTCTCCCAAGCCTGAAGACCTGACCCTCCATCACAGTCATTCTTGAACTCTAGAGGGCGCCTCACCTTATCCAGGTACTGAGGGATCATTGTGGCTAGTGTGTCTGCCATGTTCTCACTCACTTCAGAGGGCTTGAGGACCACTGCATTTCCTGCAAAATACAAAGTCAGGGTCACTCTCAGGAGAGCTCTTCAAAGGCTCGTCCCACCCAATGACCAGGCCTAGAGATTCCATTACATCATCTGTACCCTTGGGAGGCAGTGGGAGAGGCTAGACACGAGTGCATGCTGTGAGTGCACACAGGTATATGCTGAGAAACACAGGTACACACATAGGAACACAATGCAGGAGCACACACAGGCATACACATGAGCATCTGCTCTAGGAACACACACTGGCACACACTTTCCGAGTGGCACCACCTGCCCTTCCCTCAGCAGTGCTGGGAGACTGGGGGAGAAGAAAGGACACACGCAGAGATACCCAGGCTGGTGGAGAGAGCAGCTCTGGCCTCTCCTGTCACATATTAGTGGAGAGTCCTTACCCTCACCTCCCACCCCCACCTCCACCCTACAGGTATATGGAGAGGCCACCCTGGCGGCCTAGCTACATGGTTTGGTCACCACAACCTCCTGTAAGAGTCCCTCCAGAATGGAGCCCTCATACCTGCAGCAATGGCACCCACCATGGGCTGGATGGTGAGGTTGAAGGGGTAGTTCCAAGCACCTATGACAAGGACCACACCCAGGGGCTCCGAGTGGATGTAGGATTCATCCTGCTGGGTCTGGTGAGTCTTTTCCACGGGCTCATCCGCAGCCCACTCTGGGAGTTTCTTGATTGTGGTGTCAATCTCCTCCAGCACATGCGCTATCTCCTCATTGTAGGCGGTCCAATCATTCTAGGGAGAGGCTCCAATGTGAACTTGAGGCCCAGAGCCAAGGCTCTGCTGCCTTGATGAGTTGGCTGTTCAACATGGGGTCCGTAACAGGGTGGTGGGATACAGAGTAGGCACAGAGCTGAAGAATGGCCATTAGGGTAGTAGGTCTGTAGGCCCCTCCTTCCCAAGGTTGAGGGGATGGGGTTCGTGTGAGGTGGCTGGGGGTGCCCCAGGACCCAGAACTGGTAAAAGAATGAATAAAGCCAGGGCTGGCCAGAGGAACGGGTTTGAGGGTCATTGGTGAGGGAGAAAATGTGTTGTCTGGAAGGCTGACAGACCACACTGAGACCTGAACCTGAGAAAGAGCTTGGGAGACCACAATATTGAGTAGACATGGGTACAACCCCCACCCGGGGAAGATGAGCCCAGGAGTGGCAGGCAAAATGCCAGAGCTACGGCAGAGAGAGGCAGAAACTGAGACTGTTGGGGACGCCAGAGCCTCCTGGGGTGGTCGGGGGACAAGAAAGGGGGAGCACAGGTGGCGAGTATGTATCCCTTTCCTGAATTTTGGGAAGTCAAAAGAATGAGTTTTCTCCATCTTGCTTTAAGGTGGGAAGCCTTAGGTGAGCGAGCCCTGACCGGGGAGATAAGGTGGGCACCACACAGAAGGTGGAAGCAATCTCAAGTGAGTCCTGTCCTCAAAGTGAAAGGCTTGTGGATTTGGAGGTTCCTGATTTTGCTTAGAGCAACCCCTGCGAACAAAGAGGAAGGAAGAAACCACGTGGAGCCGGATCCCTCTGGAAAGCACCCTTGCTGGTCCTTGATGTGCCGAACCAGATAGACCAGGAAGGGGCCGGCAGAGGGATAAGGCAGGTGTGCGGTGTGTGTGTGGTGGATGGGGGGGGGGGGGGGGGGGGGGGGAGTGGTGGTGGTGGTACTTGAATGTAGTCGATGAAGAAGCCAGACCATAGAGGAAAAGCGACAGGTGGAAGGAAGAAGACCCTGTCCGAAGGTGGTGGAAGGAGAGGGCGACCCTGCCAGCTTTGCCAATCCTTTCCGAGACTCACTTTCCCCTCTCTAACATTGCCGCTGCAGGCGCAGTGTTTGGGGAGCAGTGCAGTCCTTGGTGAAGTGCTGGGCGGCGGGCAACGGATGCCCTACACTCAAGGCGCGACTGTCCCTGTGCCTGTTGTATCTCTGCTAGTCCCTTTTTGTAGCCGGCCCCCCAAGCCCACCCCGGGATGCCGCACCTTGTGCAGATCCGAGGCCAGAGCAGCGGTGATCTCTGGTAGGTGCTCGGTGATCATGCGCCGCAGCGCCTCCAGTTGCTGGATTCGGAACTGCAGCGGGCGAGTCCGGCCTGAGTTAAAGGCCTCACGAGCCCGGTTCACGACGTCACTGATCTTGCTCATTGTACCTGAAGATAGGGGGCATTTTGTAGCAGAGGAAGGAGGATGGCCACATCCTCGGCTCCAGGCTGTGCTTTGGCTCATCTCTCAATGCTCCACCACCACGTTAATTTTATTTGGATAAAGACCTCTCCTAGAGATTGGAAAATGCATTCCCGCTGGAAAGTCTCTTTTTTCTGGCTCAGACGGCTGGGCCTTCTGATGTCTTTAGACATCCCAGGTTAGATGAAACTAATCCACAGTGAGCCACATCCATCCTAAACAGAATTTGCCATAAGGTGGAAAGGGGGACCCCTTCTTGGCAATTCTCCGTTCTTACCCACTTGCAAAATGGGACAGCTTCCTTCCCTGTAAACAATTGAGGAGCCTTGCAACCACCTTTTTGGATTAGGCTGGATGCATACAGACCATGATTCCACTCCCAAGCCAATTAAAGGAAAACTAGCACCAAAATTCCCACACACCCTTGCTGGCTACACCAATGTGCTCGAATGTGCTGGCTGTCTGGCTAAGCTGAGCAAGGCTTAGACCAATGTGTCCACACCAGTGTGACACAGGCCAGTGCCAACAAAGGTCTTTCAGGCTCTCAGGTTCTTATGCAAAATTGCAGAAGTGATTTCTGCTTCCAGTACAATAAAGAAGCTGGCAAATTGGGGTGACTCTTGGAGGGGAGCGAGGAGGGGTATACAACACAGACTTGACCATATCCAGCAGAAGCCTCTTGAAAGTATTTGTAGGGGTTGGGAAATGACCCAGTGGTTAAGA
>CABHPP010139483.1:1964-12940 GCA_902168425.1 Peromyscus attwateri | reverse complement strand
TACTCTGCTTCAACTTGTATTTCTGCAGGGCCAGTCTCTGTGAGGGGAAGCACTTCCATGGCACATTCCACTGTGTTCATAGGTACAGCTTGGTTCAGTTGGGCAAAGATTCTCAGTGGCTCCTACTTGCTTTCCCTCAGAGATCTCACTTGGCTCAATAAGTTCATTCACAAATCTTGTCTCTTACAGGAAAAGGGTTATTGTGTATTTTTTGACCGTTATGAGTTTCATTTATGCAGCTTCTAATCTCCTGTCTTATCCAGAAGCTCTCTATACTTAAAATTGTGTGTGTGTGTGTGTGTGTGTGTGTGTGTGTGTGTGTGTGTGTTGTACATGTCTGGTATATGCACAATGCGGTGGTGCGGGTATGTTGTTGTTTTTGCTCTTTTTATTCTTTGGGGGGTCCACCACCCAGCTCCCAAATAAATCACACACAGAGGTTTATTATTACTTATGAATACCAGGCCTTAGCTTGGCTTATTTATAGCCAGCTTTTCTTAACTTTAAAATATCCCATCTGCCTTTTGCCTCTGGGCTTTTTTCCTTTTCTTACTTCTGTATATATTACTTTCACTCTTACTCTGTGGCTGGCTGGGTTGCTGTGTGGCTGGCCCCTAGCATCCTCATCTCCTTGTTCTCTTGCTCCTCCTTCTTTCTTTTTCCCATATTTCTCCTTGTATTTATTCTCTCTGTCTGGCAGCCCTACCTATCCTTTCTCCTGCCTCGCCATTGGCCGTTCAGCTCTTTATTAGACCACTAGGTGTTTTAGACAGGCAAAGAAACACAGCTTCACAGAGTTAAACAAATGCAACACGAAAGAATGCAACACATCTTTCTATCATTTTAAAACACATGTTCCACAGCACAAGCCAATGTAACACATCTTAAAAGTAATATTCTACAACACAGGTGCATACCGCCAGGCCAGAGGAGGACACTGATGTCCTGCTTCATCATTCCCCACCTTGTTCCTTTGAGATGGGGGTCTCTCACTGAGCCTAGAGCTAGGCTGGAAGCCAGTGAACTCCAGCTACACTCTTGTCTCTGCACTGGGGTTACAGGTATGCACTCCACACCCTGCTTTTGGTAATGGGGTGAACTCAGGGCCTCATATCTGTACAGCGAGCTCTCATCTGCTGAGCCACCTCTCCAGCTCTCATCGTTTTTAATGGCTCCACGGTACTCCCTAGAATGGCTATTTCATACATTATTCAACCATTCTCTCATTAATGGGCATCCAAGTTTGTTCCATCTTCTCCCTTAGGAAAGCTGTTGCAGTAAATGATGCCATGCATGTTTCTACTGGAGTGCTCTCAAGAATACACTCTGCATTTTAAATTTTATGAGCAAGGATATTCTGGTTATGGAGCTTTGGAGAGGTTTTTGGTTTGTTTTTAGTTTGAGACCTTGTAGCCCTTGCTACCCTGGAACACTCTATGTAGCCCAGGCTGGCCTTGAACTCACAGAGATCCACCTGCCTCTGCCTCCTGAGTACTGGGATTAAAGGTGTATATTAACTCAACCTGAGGAAGCAATGTTTTCAATACTCTTAGCTTTTTGCTGTTTTTCTCTTTTCCTGGTACACAGCCAGTGTTATAATTCGTAGCCACTTCCTAGCTACATGACCACGTATGCACTGTCTGTCCAGCAGTCAGACAAAATGCTTAGTCACCCCAGGGCCTTACATCCTACATAATCCGTACACTGAGTGGTCAGTAATCTGCATGCAGCATGATCACGTAATCTATGTGCATGCATGTCGTAGCTATGTAAGCCCGTATGCACATAACGTGGGGTGATCTATAAAAGCAGATTCCACCCATTCCCCCGCTGTCTTCCCCACTATTCATTTCTGGCAGGCCTATTCACGTTCCCCCTCACCCCCAATAAAACTCTTATAGTGGGTTCCCATTGTACCTCATGTTCTCTCCTGCCTGGTAAATAGTGCCGCAAGTAAATAACATTGGTGCTGTGACAAAGCAGGATCTCAGTGCAGAACTGAGGTTGGTTCATCTGCAACTGCCCACTTTTCATCTGCCCAGTCACCAGATTGATCCGCACGGCACCGGCTGCTTCAATTGTCAAGTTTTCCCCTTTACCAGCCAGTGTAAACAGTTCCCTGGACCCATGGAACAACTGTGGATCATCTGGCATCCTCTGGTGTCCTTGGGACTGGGGGTACTCCTGTCCGCAGTCTTTATTGGCTACGGCCAGCCCCCATCGCTGGCTATAACCCTCAGCCATTCCCCACAACAGCAGTCTGAGATATTATTCTCATTCATTTCTTGTCTGTCAGCCCCTCATCCGCGGGCTGTGGCCCCCATCCTCACCCTTTCGCTTGATGGAGCACGGAACGACTTGTGCCATTCATCGATCCTCACTTGATCTCAGGGATGCCTGAGATATTTTAGCCATTGGATCTCATTTTTTTTATTTATTTTTCTCTCTACTGCAGCCATGGGAAACAAGGCTTCCAATCCCATTAGCCCCACATCTCCTCTGGGATGCCTTTTGGAAACCCTCAAACCTCTCAGCTAAATGTCTTACTTAAAGACTTCTAAGCTTATCCGCCTCTGCACTAAAAAATGGCCTAAGTATCCCTTAGATAACAATAAAAAATGGCTACCTAACGGCTCTTTGGACCCTGATATTTTACAGGAATTCTCTAACTTCTGTCAGTGAACGGGCAAATGGAAAGAGTTACCCTATATCCAAGCTTTGTTTTATTTCAGCTCCAAACCCTCCCTCTTTCTCCTAGCTGTGCACCCCGAACCTGAGGAATCTCTCACTGCTGCTTTAGACCTTGATAATGAACCCCTGCACTTCCAAACTCTCGCTCCTTCTCCTCCAGCAATTGCTCCCTCGGCTCCCCCAGCCCCTTCCTTCCTCTCCAATATTGGGCCACTCCAACCGCCCGACTCTGGTTCCCACCTTTACTGCTGTCATGCATTCTAGAGTGGCTTCTAGAGCGGCTAAGGAACCCCACCCCAGTCAGGCCAACCCAGAGGCTGTTCTCTCTTTGCAAGAGGTAGCCGGGGTGGATGGACTGTGCATGCCCCAATCTCATTAGCTGAACTCTCTCAGATTGAAAAAAAAAACTGGGTTCTTACACAACTAATTCTACTTCCTTTATTGAACAATTCCAATACATTAACCAATCCTATAGTCTCACTTTTCATGACATATACATGATCCTTACTAATAACCTACTTCCTGAGGAGTGCAGATGAGTTTGGGAACAGGCTAGAATACATGCAGACGAGGTCCACCAGACTAATGCAGCCCATCCTCCCTGAGTGGAAGCAGATCCCAATTGGGACCCACAATGGGATTATAATACCCCAGGTGG
The DNA here is from genome assembly GCA_902168425.1 of Peromyscus attwateri. NCBI lineage: Eukaryota > Metazoa > Chordata > Mammalia > Rodentia > Cricetidae > Peromyscus > Peromyscus attwateri. Next base: position 9,591 of record CABHPP010139483.1, on the reverse strand, counting down.
CTCTCTAGCTAGGGATTGCTTTACAAACTGCCTCCTAGCAGGTCTTCATAAGGCTGCCTCAAACCAGTAAACTATGAAAAGCTAAAGGATATTATTCAGGATAAGGAAGAGAATCCGTCTCAGTTTCTAGAACGACTTAGAAAGGCCCTCTTACAGTATACTAATCTAGATCCTGAGAGCCCAGAGGGCAGACAGCTCCTTATGACTCATTTCATCTCATAGAGCTTCCAGGACATTAGGGCCAAACTTAAGCATCTGGAGAGAGGGCCTCTGACCCCACAGGCATAAGTCTTAGTGGTGGCTTTTAAGGTGTACCATGGGCAAGATGAGAAAGCCCGTAAACAAGACTGCCAAATGCTGGCACAAGCTATCCAACTGGTCTCCTGAAGGTCCCCAGGTCCCTGTTTTAAATGTGGTTGAGAAGGCCACTGGGCTTGTACCTGCCCTGCCCGATGTGGGCCACCTGAGCCTTGTCCAAAGTGCCACCAAGAGGGACATTGGTCAGTTTACTGTCCCCATGTTCCTCGTGGCATGGGGACATCAAACAAAGACCACCCTCCAGCCAATCTCCTAGGCTTGGCAATGGATGATTGAAGGTGCCCAGGTTCCAATCTGATGACAGTCATCTCCCACAGGGAACCTAGGATAGCCGTTACAGTATGGGAGCAATTCATTTCCTTCCTTTTGGACACTGGGGCCACTTACTCAGTCATGAGGGAGTTTTGGGGTCCCACCTCTCCTTATTGTCTCCCTATTGATGGGGTAGGGGGAAAGCCTTACCTACCTCATCAGACCCCACCACTTAACTATATTTTCAGGGGTATCCCTCTTACCCACACATTTTTGGTTGTGCCAACCTGCCCTGTGCCCCTAATGGGAAGAGATTTTTTTAGCTAAGGTAGGAGCTTCTATTTCATTTGCTCCCTCCATCCGCCTGACCCCAGACTCACCAGCAGCTCCTCTCCTCCTCCTGCTGCTAGCCACCCAGCCCACTAGCTCTAACATGTCATCTCCCTTGCCAGCCTCTCAGGTGGACCCCAAAGTCTTGGACACCCAGAACCCTTATATTGCTAGGCACCATTCCCCCATTGTTATCTAGTTGCAGCACCCTACCTGGTACATCACCCAAGCTCAGTACCCTCTCTCACTCCAGAGCCTTAGGGGACTTAAGTCTATCATTCTGACCTTCTCAGAAAAAGCCAATTCACCCAACTTCTTCTCCTTTTAACACCCCTATACTTGCAGTTAAGAAGTCTAGTGGAAGCTACTACCTGGTTCAAGACCTCTGGCTCATTAATTCTACAGTGGTCCCCCTCCATCCTGTGGTGCCTAACCCTTACACACTTCTTTCCACTACCCCTTCAGGATCATCCCAATTCTTAGTCCTAGATCCCAAGGATGCCTTCTTTTCTATTCCTCTCAGTCCTCAGTCTCAAAGTATCTTTGCCTTCACCTGGACTGACCCTGACACTCACCTGTCTACGCAGCTGACCTGGACTGTCCTGCCACAGGGACTCAGGGAACAGTCCACACCTATTTGGTCAGGTTCTAGCCTCTGATTTGCTTTCTTTGTCCCTCCCTGGCTCTAAACTAATACAGTATGTAGACGACATTCTACTCTGCAGCCCTTCGTTACAAGTTGGTCAAGCTAACACTTCTGCTCTCCTAAATTTCGTGTCCAGCTGGGGTTATAGAGACTTGCCTTCCAAGGTCCACTCCTCAGGTCACCTATTTGGGTCTAACTATTACCCCAACCCATAAGGCTATTACCATAGATAGAAAGCATCTAATCCAGTCTATTATAGTCTCCTCTATTAAACAGGAGATTCTGTCCTTTCTGGGAATAGCTGGCTTCTTACTGTCCTGGGTTCCATCTTTTTCTCTCCTTGCTCGCCCCTTATATGAGGCAGCTCTTGGTTCCCTGCATGAACCCCTCTTTCACCCCATTACTAAACCCTTCCAGAAGCTTGAACAGGCTCTCCTCCAGGCCCCAGCACTTCACTACCCAGACCTAACTCATCCCTTCTTCCTCTCTAGAAAGAGAGGGATATGCCCTTGGGACTCTAGGGCACCAGCTGGGATCCTCCTTTGCACATGTAGCATACCTGTCAAAGAAACTAGATCTTACCACTCAGGGATGGGCACCTTGCATACATGCTTTAGCAGTTGCTGAGCTCCTTATTCATGAATCAAAGAAACTAATCTTTGGGTCACCCACCACTATCTTCTCCCACCACAACTTGTCCTATCTCTTAACTTATAAAAGCTTACAGACTTTACCTCCTTCCCGAGTCCTTTCTCTCCAAGTGGCATTACTGGAAGATGCCACACTTACTTTCCAGACTTGCCCACCCCTTAATATTTCAAGCCTCCTCCCTCAACCTAATGCTGACTATTCTCCATCTCTTTCCTGCACTGAAACACTAGAGAAACTATTGCCCCATCCTTCACACACACAGGAAGGTACATTGCCTCGGGCCACTTATACCTGGTACATAGACGGCAGCTCCTTTTTACATGAGAGGACCTGTAAAGTGGGCCGTGCCATAGTGTTAGATCCTGGGATGGTAGAAGCATAGGCATTACTCGCACACACCACTGACCAACAGGCTGATAGCTCTCACCTGTGCACAGGGGCCAATCCCTAAATGTTTATACAGATTCCAAATATGCTTTTTATATCCTCCTGTCCCACACTGCTATCTGAAAGAGCGCAGGCTTCTCACAACAAAAGGAGGATCATATCTAACTCAGGCCAAATAATGGCCATGCTAAAAGCCTCCCATCTCCCCAAAGCTATAGCAATTACTCACTGCTGGTCTCATCAGACCAACAGCTCCATCATCTCTAAGGGAAATAACTGGGCTGACCAGGCAGCTAGGTCAGTGGCCCGCCAGGCCCTAGACTCACCCCACCCACCTCAGAGAATCCATACAGTACAACCTACATCCTCACAGTCAACCCGACACTAGGCGAATCCTGTCCTATCTACATCAGCTCTTTCACCCTAATAGCCACCTCTGTCTCAGTTTGTCAAAGCACATCTACAGCCTACCTGTGAGGACTTACAGTTCTTAAGAACTATTACTGCCGGCTAGGCAGTGGGGCTAGGCAGTGGTGGTGCACACCTTTAATCCCAGCATTCGGGAGGCAGAGCTAGGTGGATCTCTATGAGTTCGAAGCCAGCCTGGTTTACAGAGCAAGATCCAGGACAGGCACCAAAACTATACAGAGAAACCCTGTCTCAAAAAACAAACAAAAAAGAACTATTACTGCCTCGTAAAATTTGCCAAAAGTCAGATCCCAGTTCCAAATATTGGAGCCAGCCTTTTCCCACCCACCAGGCTACAGGTTCCCTTCAAGGGATTGACTGGCAGCTCGATTTTACCCATATGCCCACCATCAGATGAATTAAATATCTTCTCATGATCGTGGACTCTTTTCGAGCTGGGTGGAGGCATTTCCAATTTCTAATAAGCAGGCTCAGAGAGTCACTGACCTCCTTCTCTGGGAGATCATCCCCCAATTTGGGATCCCTGTCTCTCTTCAGTCTAATAATGGCCCAGAGTCCACCTCCTAGATTTCCCAGACCCTATCTAAAGCTCTTAACATTCCTTGGCATTTCCATATACCTCACCATCCTCAGTCCTCAGGGAAGGTGGAACATACCAACCGCTCTTTAAGATGGCACAGGAACTTCACCTTGACTAGGTGAAATTGTTGCCTCTAGCTCTTTTCAGGCTCCAGGCCCTTCCCAAGCAACCCCTTTCCATCAAGCCATTTGAACTCAGGTATGGGAGGCTGGTTCTAACCCTGCACCTCCTATCCAAACCTTTGCCCCTCCCTGACCACCTGCTCACCCCCCCCCCTCCTCTATCACCTCCGCTCTCTCTTATGGAATTTTGCTCACCATTCCTTACCCCAGCCATGTGACAATCCCTGCCTACCCCCAATCCACATTGGGGATCAGGTCCTTCTTTCCCCTCCAGGCCAGTGCACCTCACTCCTTTCCCCTAAATGGCAGGGACCCTTCAAGGTAATGCTTGTAACCCCCACAGCTGCTAAGCTCGAGGGCTTCCTCCACTGGATTCATCAGTCTCATCTGAAGCCTTTTACCCCACCCCCAACCCAGGGGAATTCCTCCTCATACACAGTGACACAAACAGGGCCCTGCTCCCTTAAGTTCCAGAGGACACGGGATCAACTGCCTTGTCTCCAATTCCAGAAGAATGAGGTTTCATCCCACAACCTTACTCAATCCCACTGGATTGGGAACCCCAGATGTTTTTCTTCCTGATTCCCCTCCGCATTCTCCCATCTCTACTGACCACATTCTGCTTCATCAGTTTCCCTCTGTGTCTCTAATAACATATTCAAATTTCTAATTAACTAACTACTCAGCTACTGTTACAGGACCACCGTCAGCCATAAAGCTGGAGGTTCAAGGACCATCAAATAATACACCCAGGCGGTAAGAAACAGTAACATTCCAGAGGTATTCACACCCCCAGACTCAAAAGGGTCTGGACTCTGAAAACAAACAAACAAAACAGGTGCCTTGAGGTTTGTCTCAGATGAAGATAAAAAGCCTCATTGATAAAAATTTAGAAAAGCATGTTCCAGATTTCTCTCTCTCTCTCTCTCTCTCTCTCTCTCACACACACACACACACACACACACACACACACACACACACACACCCTAACCAATAAAATTCAGATAGCAGAGTACTAAACATTATAATATCATGGCTCCCAGCTCAGGATGTTAAATTCCCTTTGGCCGCTTCTTAATATGTTTAAAATTTGTCTCCTTCATAAACTTAAAATTTTTTCCAAGCTCCTGAGCCAGCTTGGACCCACCTGGACAGGTCAGATCCACTTCAGATAAGTATCATTCAAACTTCCCTGGTCCCGGGACCCCCCATCTCATGTCCCCTTTCCCCTCAAGATAAAATTTTTTCTAAACTACTTCTGCCTCACCAGCACCTTGTTAAATCCAAACGGTCAGATCCAAGCGGCAATGGACGATTCCACAAGGCTAAAAGCAGCAGTGAAGACAATTCAGCTACCTCAGAATGTCCAGCTACCTCAAGAAAAGCTCCCCTCCCTACTCCCAAAAATTAACCGACACCTACTGAGTCAGCTGGAAGCAGTTCCAGGAGACATGGCACCCCCATTCCTGTTTACCCGCCACTCTTAACCCCTTATTTTTATAATAACAGAAAGGATGGACTGTTATAACTCGTAGCCACCTCCTAGCTACATGATCGTGCATGCACTGTCCAGCAGTCAGGCAAAATGCTTAAGTCACCCCAGGGCTTTACGTCCTAAGTAATCCACGCGAAGCGTGGTCATGTAATTGCCCAGGGTGATCACATAACATATCTGCATGTGTGGCATAGCTATGTAAGCCCATACACACATGCAAGGGGTGACCTATAAAAGCAGATTCCACCCATTCTCCACTCTCGCTTCTGCACTATTCATTTCTGGCAGGCCTATTTACTTTTACCCATTTCCCCCAATACAACTCTTATAGTGGGTTCTGTTGCACCTCGTGTTCTCTCTTGCTCAGTAAATAGCACCGCAAAGAAATAACAGCCAGGGGGACAACCTGATCAGAATAGGGTTTAGAGGACACTTGACATGAACATGCTCAAGTCTGAGGCAAGGTAGGACCTTTTCTTTTTTTAAATCTCAGAGTCCACTTGCAGCAAGCTTCAACCACACATGACAACCACCGAGACAGCATAGGCTTAATTTAAATTATAATTAGCCAGATTTTTATTTTAAGCTGCAGCTGTCCTCAGTTCTTGTGACTAGATTTGGACCTAAGGCCCAGCTTGGGGTGGGGAGGTGCTTTTAAAGGCAGATCACAATTATTTCATTCCTGTGGAATTCATAGCTAAATGAGGAACTGCCTCACTCACAAGCAGAGTTTACAGAAACCAGAGCAAGTAGTTAATCATTTCATAACCATTTTACCAATTTGGGGGAAGGCAGGGGCAAGGAGTCAGAGTTGCTAGGAGCTTATCTTTAGGAATTTAAAATGGGTGCCTAGTACAAAATGGAATTTTCTTTAGCTGTCACAATGTATATTAATTACACTAGGCTGGCCTTGAACTTGTGATACTTTTGCCTCAGCCTCCTGAATGCTAGAATTGTAGACAAGAAGCACCACGTTCAGACTCACAATATTTATTAGAATTAACTACATACAACTTCTCTGAAGTCCTGGGGGTCAAATTCAGGCTTGAAACATGCTAGGTAAGCCATCGTCTGCATAGAATCTAAAATTCCTGATTGACTTTTTGTAAGCCAATATTCTTTTCTCAGACATACCTCTTCTTTAATCTGTGAAGTGTTTTATTCTGTGAAGGGGTGTGTGTGTGTGTGTGTGTGTGTGTGTGTGTGTGTGTGATTCTCCTATAAACATGTTTGGTTTCAATTACCAAGTATACTGGCTAGTTTTATGTCAACTTGACCCAAGCTAGAGTCATCAGAGGGAACCTCAACTGAGGAAATGTCTTCATAAGATAGGACTGTAGACAGGCCTGTAAGGCATCTTCTTATTAGTGATTGATAGGGGAAGGCCCAGACCATTGTGGATGGTGCCATTCTGGACTGGTGGTCCTGGGTTCTATAAGAAAGCAGGCTGAGCAAGTCATAGAGAGCAAGCCAGTAAGCAGCACCCCTCCATGGCCTCTGCATCAGCTCCTGCTTCTGGGTTCCTGCCTGTGGTGATATTGTGTTCCCCAATATATCATGCACCCTAATAAATTTATCTGGGGTCAGAGAACAGAACAGCCACTAGATAGACACAGAGGCCAGAAAATGGTAGCACACACACCTTTAATCCTAACATTCCAGTGGCAGAGATCCGTCTGGATCTCTGTGAGTTCAAGGCCACACTGGAAACAGCCAGGCATGGTGACACATGCCTTTAATCCCAGGAAGTGATGGCAGAAAGCAGAAAGATATATAAGGCATGAAAACCAGGAACTAGAGCCTGGTTAAGCTTTTAGTCTTTTGAGCAGCACAGTTCAGCTGAGACCCATTTAGATGAGGACTCAGAGGCTTCCAGTCTGAGGAAACAGGATCAGCTGAGGAATTGGCAAGGTGAGGTAGCTGTGGCTTGTTCTGCTTCTCTGATCTTCCAGCATTGACCCTAATACCAGGCCCTGGGTTTGTTTTTATTAATAAGACCCTTTAAGATTCATGCTACACCTGCCCTGCTTGAGTTCCTACCCTCACAACTTTTGATGATGAACTATTATAGGGAACTGTGAGTGAAATAAACCCTTTCCTCCCCAAGTTGGTTTTGGTCTTGGTGTTTCATCACAGCAATAGTAACCCTAACTAAGATACCAAGTTACAAATCAGCAGGTAATTTTGAATACTCAAATATTCTTGTAGGCATTGGAGAGTAGGAAATAAAACACACAAATTACATCATCATCAATTATTCTTTGGGAGTAAAAAAAAAAAAAAAAACTATGTGGCTCAAGTGTTAGATTACCTGCCTAGCATGCATGAAACCCTGGGTTCCATCCCTAGAACCTTAAACAATGGGCATGATAGTGTTTACCTGTAATCTTAGCACTTAGAGAGTGGGTACAGGAGAT
>CABHPP010139482.1:3301-15343 GCA_902168425.1 Peromyscus attwateri | reverse complement strand
TAGCCATTCCGTTATTTCGTTGCAAAATTGAATGTATTAAATTCTTACAGGTATCCTTTCTCCTTCTAGGAGTAATTGCCACTTTCTATCCTCTGAGTCTCAAAGGAAATAAATAGTAGGGCTGGATTCGCCTGGGGCATGCTTTCCCCAGCACAGAAGCCCATCTCTTGCTTAGTAGACTGATAGTGTGGACTGTAAGTTTCAACACGTCCACTTCTGCCGATCACAGACTCCCACCCCGGAGTCACCATTTAGCTGTCATTACAAAGATCTAGGGACCTGGATCCATCCCACTTTGCGTCCAGACTCTAGTTCCTGTTATCATTTCAAGGCTAGTCCTTCAAGATTCGTGTTGTCTTCTATGTGCACGACCGGGGTGTCATCTGAAGGGTGCTTAGGAGGTGAGCCTCCACATATCTAGAAAGATCTGAGGCAAGCTTTCAAAACCATCTGTAGCTTCCTGTTGACTGTAATGCCAAGTTATCTTGGACTGCTTGGGCTTTGGCAGAAGCAGGTGGCCTTGGCTTTATTTCTCCAGCCTGACTCAATATCCCCTCACCCTGTCTTCATTAATTGATGGGAAACAGATTTCCAGCGGATGGGTGAGAGCTTGTATATTTTGAAAGAAGCTTCTCTAGTTAATATTGGAACATGGTCCATGAATGCAGCTGTGTGAGAAGTCTGAGAACTTGTGAGATAACTCCAAGGTGCCTGTCCTGGATCTTGATCTGTAGACCGCCTGGACCTGCCTCCCGAGTGCTGAGATTAAAGGCTTACAACACTGCAACTGGGTGAGGCAAAAGTCTTTTAACCTCTGTGTCCTCCACAAGGTGGGTTATTCCTGGAATGTGCTTTCATGCCCCTCCCAGGTGTCCTGCAGAGGAGTGGGTTTGCTTCAGATTACCCGTCATCCTACTTTTGTTTTTCAAAAAATGTTCCTAGCATGAGTTGTCCTCATGACTGTACAGAACCTAACTTCATGTGAACTTTGTTCAAGACCATTGCTTAAGCCTCAGGATACCCTCAGGCTATAAATTGTCCGATGCTCCGAATAAAGTTGGCGATTACTGCATGAGACTTTAGCCACCTCATTTTTAGGCTCCACCCTCATGGGTTCACACTGCCAACTAGAGCGGATGCAGTTACCAAGAAATACAAATCAACACACCCACTAGGTTGACAAAATGTTTAATATTTAACAAGTGTGACTGAGTCAGGAACGCTGGGGAAGGAACACTTGGCAAGCATTTCAGGCTTGGCCGTCTCTAAGGTAAAGGTGCACATTTCTTTCTTTGTCTGTTTGTTTTGTTTCGTTTTGTTTTTCCGAGACAGGGTTTCTCTGTGTAGTTTTGGTGCCTGTCCTGGATCTTGCTCTGTAGCCCAGGCTGGCCTCAAAGTCTCAGAAATCCACCTGGCTCTGCCTCCTGAGTGCTGGGATTAAAGGCGTGCACCACCACCACCACCACCACCACCACCACCACCACCACCACCACCGCCGCCCGGCTAAGATGCACATTTCTGATGTTAAATAATCCCATATCTACTATGGGCTTCCTGTAAAGCAGCCGTATACAAGGACACACATACAAGAATGTTCATCCCATGGGAAAACTGGAAACAGCCAGTGTCTTGCTGTGGCAGAGTGGATAAAGACATTGTGATATACAGCATTGATAAATACAATGTGATATCATTTGTGTGCAATTATAAACACGAAGTAATATTACATACTATAAATTGGGATTAGGTACATAGTAAGAGTATAAAAGACAAACAGAAAGGATACAGCATTTCAGAGTGGCAATTACCTCTGAGAAGTTGGGGAAGAAGATAGAAAATGCAAAGGTAGACAGGGAATATCAAATATATAACATTTTATTTCCTTCTTTCTTTCCTTGAGTCAAGAAAAGACTTTGTAGGCCAGGCTGCCTTCAAACACATGGCAATCCTTCTGCCTCAGCCTCTCAAGTGCTGGAATTACAAATATGAATCACTACTCTTAGCTTTTATTTTCTTTAGTTGCTTGTTTGCTTGCTCACATGGCTCTCTCTTGCTCTCCTCAACCCCTATCATTTTCTATTTCCTCTCTATGTCTCTCTTAGGTATTGTGGTTTGAACTCAACCTCCCACACATGTGCCACTGAACACCATCCTTGTTAATATTCTGACCTTCTCCTTGGAAACCAAGGTTAGTATTTTGACCCGCCCCTTGGCACCGCCCTGCATCCTGATGTAAAAGCCTCATTTTAAGGAAAGATCCCTCCCCTTCCTCTCTCTCTTCCACTTTTCCTCCCATAAAGGATGTACCCCTCAACCCCACCCCTTCGTCTCACTTCTCTCCTTCTTTCTTATCTTCTCTTTGTCTCTCTATTATAATAAACCATTTTCACAAGGATGCAGCGTTTGGGCTGTGAATGTCCACCTGCCACCCTGCCACCATGTCCTCATGGTGTGGTCACCTGCCAGCCCGCCACTGCATCTGCCCAGCATGCCAGCATGTTTCCCTGCACACATGGGATAGCCTCAGGGTCCCCTGTGCAAATTCCTAACAACTCTTATCCTCTTATATTAATAACAATAGCAACCACAACAAACCCTGAAGCAAATAAGCAGTTGTATTCAGGCTGCACAGACATAGGGTGATGGTTAATCTTCATTACAATTTTACTGACTTTGGAATCACCTGGGAGACATATGTTAATCCTATTGGGCAAGAATAAGATCACTACCACAATTTTTTTGAACCACATTTGAAGCAAGCTTTATTAAATACTGGCCAGGATGATGGACACTGGCTAGGTCCATACCTGGAATTCCCAGAGAATGGCTCTGAATTATGTTAGTCAGGAGCTTATAAAGGCAAAACCGACAAGGGTATGGACTTCCTGCCTTCATCCAATCAGAGGCAGAGGCAAGCACGTATCCTGACGTACTTCCTGCCTATGTAACTCCTGCCTATGCGTGATCAAGCACATCCTGTGCAGTTGGGGCAACCAACCTTGGTTACAGAAGTGAAAACATGTGGTGTGTTACATAAACAGCCCCCAGCATTCCAGGAAATTATCTGTCCTTGGGCAAGTGAGGCTTACAGGTTAGAGACCTTTCTGTTTTATAGATCTCTGAAGCACGGTAATTTAAATTTAAAACATAGCTGTAGTCCCCACACACGTGTTCTGTGAAGGCGTTTTGACTTAGAGAAATTTAACGAAGGAGGAAAGTTCCACCCTGAGTGTGAGTGGTGCCGTTCCATGGGCTGGGGCCCCAAGCTAAATAAAAAGGGAAATAAGAAAAGGTATAGACACCAGCATCCATCTCTCTGCTTCCTGACTATGGACGCAATGTGGTCACCCACCTCATTCTCCTGCCATCATGATGGACTGCACACTCAAACTGTGAGCCAGAATAAGCCCTTCCTTCCTTAAGTTGCTTTGGTTGGATATTTTGTTACAACAAAGGGAAAAGTAATTAATGCACATAGGCATTTGATATTTTCTCCTGGATCTTTTCCTCTATGTTTGGCATGTTTTTTAAAACAGCGTCTTGTGCTTTTCTTTGGCTCTTTTTTTTCAGTTTGTTTGTTTGGTTTTGTCTTATTATGGTTTTGCTTGTTTTTTTTTTAGTTTTCTGTTTTCTAATGAAAGAGAGAAAGAAAGGGTGTGGATTTGGGTTGAGGGGAAGGAAGGTGGGGGAGGATCAGGGAGAAGTTGGAGAGGGGAAACCATGATCAGATATAGTGTATAAAAAAATCTATTTTCAATAAAAATTTAAATTATGAATAAAAACAGAACAAGCATTTTGTGACTATCTTTAAAATAGAAATTATGTCATAGTTTCTTGATTTACCATTTTTTATTCATACTTGTTTCATTTCCTCAATAAGACAAATCCATATTATTTAAAAACGAAACCCATTGCAATACACAACAGTGACACAGTGACAATGGAAATATGCAGACGCACACGCATGTCTTCGTAGGGAGGGTGCTCACTGTTGGTTGAAGTTGTGGCTTAGACCCCAAACTCAGCTATTCCATTCCTGATGATCAGCTTCTCCATTTGGGGCATCGGTTAGTGAGTCCCAAACACCCTCTTAGGACTCAGCAAGGAATTAGCTTTTCACTTACTACAGGATGGGTGATGGATCACATGGCCGGCTGGTCTGTTGTCGAAGCACACCTGGGCACACTGTCACAAAGCCCCTTTCATTGAAAAGCCATCTTGGGGACTTTTATAGCAAACAGGCTGCTAAGTCACAGTGGCTGTGTAGGGGTTAACTTCACATGTGGATCTAGTCAGCCTGGGGCCATTTGTGAAAGCCAATGGTGCACTCAGGCACGTCTCAGCAAGAAAGGTCTACTGCAGCACCAGTCACTGGCTTTTGTCAGACATAAATACAAGTGTCACCTTACACTCCGTAGACCAAGTCAGTCCTCCAGGTCCACACCACTCTCAACTCTTTCCTCTGGGTTGTAGATGCCATTAGTACATTTCCAGTCACTTAGGTTCAAAACCTCCATCACCTTACATTCCTCAGGATCGCCCCTTAGTGTCTACTCGCTCACTAAGCCCCAGTGGCGTGCCTTGGTGAGTGCTGCTGTCCTGTGTGGACCAGTCCTATTCTACTTTAAATCTGACCGTTGTACAGATGGACAGCTCCGGCAGCCAAACAAACCGGCCTTGTTTTCCCTCTTTCTGATTTGTTTTACTTTGCTTCCTTCTCTGAATTTCTGTACTGAATATTTTCATTAGTATTCTTCTATGAGCCTTTAGCAAATGCCACCTTCATTGCTGTTTGTGTTTCCATTGTTCCCCTTGATCAGGAAAAAAAAAATGTTGATACCTTCAGTCACCTCCTTTGCTTTTATTTCCCATAATAGTAAACTGAAAGAGGAGCTTCCAAGGGTCTAACACAGCAGTGAGGAAGCCGTCACTGTTAAAATCCTTCAGACAGCAGTGAAAAAGCCGTTAAAACACTGTTAAAAATCCTCCTGCTCTTCCATGGATAGACTTCCAAAGTTCATCTTGGGGATGTCTTAGTTTTGTTTTTCTGTTTTGAGATATGAATGTCACACTGTAGCCCAGGCTTCAAACTCCCAACAATCTCCTTCCCTCTGCCTTCCAAACACACTGGGATAGGTAGGTATGTGAGCCACCAAGTCCTGCTTTCCCTACAGATTTTCAAAGTCTAAAAAGTGAGAGCTTTCATGAACTTGGAATTTGAACTTCATCCAGCACATAGTAAGTGTTCAATAAAGTTTTATAATCCTAGTAGAGATCTCGTTGGGTCTTGGCAAGTGACAACCTCAACAGGAAGTGTCTGTCTACAGGAAGTGTCTGCCTGCCACTTACAAAGATTGTCATCTGATTTCTACTATTTCCTACTCATGTCAGTAAAACAAGCTGGCTTGAGAAGGCTGTTTTCATTTTTGTGCCGATTTCTGCATTTCAAGCATATTAGAGGAATGTTAGAGTTTTTATTTTACTGCATTCTACATTCTGTATTTTCATGAGAATTTAACATGAAAAATGCCACACTTCCAGAGCAAGGATGGTGTAAGAATAGACTCTCCTGATGATCCCAAGGCTGAGTGGGGTGGGGGAGCCCTTGTTATCAGAAGAAACTGGTCCAGGGCCTGTCACCTTGAACCTTCTACGCCTATTCAGATCTCACAAACATCCCCACTTCCCACTCCAAGTGCTGCATGTTGTGTAAGCTGTTTTAAAAAGAAGGTAAACTGTTTCCACTCGGAGAGTGACTCTACAAACTCTTAAAGAATGGGAGACATGTGGGGAGGAAAATTAAATAAAATAAAAACAGCAATTTCTTAGCAAACTATAATGTTGTGAATTGGAGCCATTGTGCAATCTGTGCTTAGAGCACCCAGGGCCCTAACTTTGATCCCTAGAATCTGTCCGTCTGTCTGTCTGTTTCCCTCTCTCTCTCTCTCTCTCTCTCTCTCTCTCTCTCTCTCTCTCTCTCTCTCTCTCTGTGTGTGTGTGTGTGTGTGTGTGTGTGTGTGTCTTTCTCTCCCTTCCTCCTCCCCTTCCTCCTCCCCTACCCTCTATCTCTCTTACACATACAGTGGTGAACTGAGTTCTGAACTTTTTAGCATTTACATATTCTCGGAGATCTGTTAATTAATATACACTTGAGGCCTCAAACAGTACTTCATTGAAATTGTATGAGGTGCTCCTTCAAAAAGCATTCTGCTAGAAATGCTATAAAAGGACTGTGCACTGGGTGGGAGGTCCTTCTTAACAAGCAGCAAAACCTGAGATGAAATTTTTGGAAACTTGGTCTCTGTTCATGTGCAATTCATTTTCAGTACCATTCCATACCTCTCCTCAGCCCAGACAAGCCAAATGATTTTACTTCTAATTTTTACACTAATTTATTTGTAAACAGGTTTACAAATAATACTTTTAAAATTTTAAGTGGATTTTCTTTCTTTATTCTATTTCTAGAATGTGCTGGCTAGTTTTATGTTAATTTGACCCAAGCCTGTGTTATCTGAAAGGAGGGAGCCGCAATTGAGAAAATGCCTCTATACAATCTGGCTGTAGGACATTTTCTTACATCCAGTCTCTCTGGGATTACAGGATGCACCACCACATCCAGTCTCTCTGGGATTACAAATGTGCACCATCACATCCAGTCTCCCTGGGATTACAGAGCACACCACCACATCCAGTCTCTCTGGGATTACAAATGTGCACCATCACATCCAGTCTCTCTGCTCTACAGAGGAGAACTCATGCCTGGTACTGGGTCAAAGGCTCACGGCTGGGGAAGTTATAGTCACTAGGGCCACTTTACTAATTTTGTCTAGCTAATTGGACATGTTTTCAAAATGCCTCTTGAATAGTTATATTTACACCCATAGGTTAGTGCCTTGATCAAAGAAGCTTTATCTTTGCAGTGAATGACAGTTAATGCAGAAACTCGTGGCTGGTCTAGGTGCTGAGAATTAGTGGTTATTGTGTGCTGAGCACTAAAGACACTCATATCATCCCTTTCGAAGTTTACAGATCATCACAAAAGGGGTGGGGGGGCAGAAAGAACGTAAAAGTTAAATGATACAGATGAGGACTGAAATGCTGTCTTGTGGACATGGCGTGGCTATGATGCGCACGGACTCACAACTGTGGTTTCCTGCACAGGGCTCATAAAACTAGACCAGGAAGTATTACATCATAGATGAGGGAGGGGGCTCATGGGGCCCTGCTTCAGCTACGGGAGCTAATGTTCTTGAGGGATGCTGTAGGAGATGTAGTCACTGTCTTCGGTGACACAGCCACTGAGGAGTGGAGTTACACACTTTTTAAAGTGGAGAGTGTCACACAAGTGGCCCTGGTTAAACCCAGTGGGGTCAGAAAGTGAAAACAAAGTAAAACAAAAAGTGAAAGTGGGATGGGGACTTGGGAGGAAGGGGGGGGGTTTGCTGGACATTAGGAGAAGGATAAAAAAGGGTGAACGGATGAATAGGACCAGAATGATGATGATGATTTTATATATATATATATATATATGTCAAAGAATAATTAATTTTCAAAAATTGGGTATTGGAATTGCACTTATAAAAGATTCAAGCTTGACCTACACATAAAATCCCTATTTACAAGCAATTTTCATTCCCCACCAGAGGGTTCTTGAGTCCCCATTATACTCCTAATAACTCTTGTTGCTTTGGTTGACCAGTGCTCTAGTTCTATTCATTGATTATAGACAATACCTAATACGTGTTTGTCAAACCAATGAATAACTTAAATTTCAGTTTTTCCAAAATTAATTTCTTGGTCCATATTTGTGGTGGTTTGAATAGGATTGGCCCCCATGGACTCATGTGTTTGAATGCTTGGCCTATAGGGAGTGGCACTATTAGGAGGTGTGGCCTTGTTGGAGGAAGTGCGTCACTATGGGGGTTAGCTTTGGTGTCTCATATGCTCAAGCTGTGCCTAGTGTGGTACTCAGTTCACTTCCTGTTGCCTGTGGATAAGCTGTAGAACTTTCAGCTCCTTCTCCAGCACCATGTCTGCCTGCACACCACTATGTTCCACCATGATGATAATGGACTAAACCTCCGAACTGTAGGCCAGCCCCAATTAAATGTTTTCCTTTATAAGAGTTGCTATGGTCATGGTGTCTCTTCACAGTAATGATCATCTCAACTAAGACAATCTTCTACCACTTGCCTCAAACTGGAGTTCTCGCACTGATTTCTTGCCTCTTCTGAGCTCTTTGATAACAGTAAGCCCCAATGGGGAAAAGAATTTTAGCAATATCCCATTTGGGATAGATGAGCAACCATTCAAACAGCATCTGGTTTCAATAGGAAGCTATTGGTCGACATGTATAAATTATTCAGTACCTACACTGCGGTATCTCCCACTCCATAGAATATCATTGTGGGGTCTGGAAAGAGAATCCACTATGACATCCCTGGGTTGGGGGTGGTGAAACATATCATGTAGCGTCTTGGGAAGTCACTGGCATGCCTCAATGTAAGAATGCTACTCCAATCAAATCGACTTCCAGAAATGGTCTTAAGAAAAAAACTGAAATTTGGAGCTGACTTTCCCAGGAGTTTCCCCTTGCAGACAGGCTCGCCCACATGGTGAGAATGGATCCAGTCAGTGCCAAGCCCTGTTAAATCAGCAGGTCATACTTCAGGGCTCCAGCTCCAGGAACTAAGATGGGGTAAAAGTTACATCAACATGTTCTAGTAGCTCTACCGTCTAGGGTGTTGGACAAAGGAGAGGGGGGGTCAGGAAAAATATAAGCTGCATAAATAAAGGATACTGACTGACAGGCTACTACGAAGAATAGTTGAAGGAACATTCTAGTGGTTCCAGGTGTTGCTGAGCTAAATGTATCTACAACAAAATATGCCATAGGGTGCAGCATGTGGCTGGCTTCTGCTCAGCCATTTAGAAGAAGAAAGCTTGGGCTGGAGACACAGCTAAGTGGTAGAGCACTTGCTGAACACATAAGATGCCCTAGGGTCAGTCCTCAGTATTGCAAGAGGAGAAAACTTGAGTGGAGTTCACTACGCATGTCCTTCTTCTGTTAGTGGCTTCTGAATTACTAAAAGGAAAGTTGTCAAAATGATTACTTTCTTGGGAGAAGAGAAGCCAGGAATGGAATAAAGAGTGTCATTTATCTTCTTTGTAAGGAAGTAGGAAAGGTAAATAGTCATTGATGTATAGTGTGTGTGTGTGTGTGTGTGTGTGTGTGTGTGTGTGTGTGTCACAGACTTTTCCTGGGGAAAAACAACACACACACACACACACACACACACACACACACAAACATACACACATCTGTCTACCCCAGAAAAGGAGGCTACAAAAGATTAATGATTGCACCAATGTCTAATTTGGTGAACCAGTAGGTTTTATTGGGGCTACTTACAGGAATATGGGTGAGGGTTTCCTTACAGGAGCAGAGGTGACTCAAAGACAGCTGTCTCACAAAAGCTTACCCCAGCATAAGCACCAGCTCATGAAAGCTGGGAACCTGGAGCACACCTGCAGACAGCTCAGCAGGTTGGAGAGTGTCTTTTCCAACAGCTAAGTCGGTCTGAGTCTCTTCTAGGCAGCTTTGCCTGTCTGTTTCCTCTACACAGCTCGGGTGGTCTCTACTTCTCTTAGGCTGTTTGCGTTACCACTGCATGGACTGAGCCTCTTCCAGAGCAGCTCAGTTCATCTGAGAGTCTTCTTCGAAGCTCAGCTTGTCTGAGAGTGAGGCTCACCTGTCTTTACTGTTGATATACTCTTGGAGAAGGAGGGGCCTAGTGAATCTGGTCAGTTTTAGGGACTTCCTGAAGCTATTTTGAGTCATTTCCTTCCTGTCTTAATCAGGTTCCCTGCAGGACGGAATGTTCCAATCTTGGAGGAAACTGCTAGAACAGGAAAATGAGTTGGCTGTAAGGAAGCAAGTTCGCTCTAGAGAGAATCTTCCAGAAGGAGCTCCAGTGCAATACAGGAAGCTTGAGCCTGGGGAAGAAAGTGTGGCAACCTCTGTGCAAAGCCTGGCCAAGACAGTGTGGGGTTTCAGTCTACAGGCAGCCTTTCAACCTGCCTTTCAACTCTCATCTCAACTATCAGGTCCTTAAGCACTTGCTGGACTATCCTATTGTGCAATTCCGTACAATGATTTATTTGATTATTCTTTTATGGACAACACTCCACCCAGGGTTGTGGAAGTTTAGAAAGAAAAATATAAACAAGGAGTAGTGGTGCACACCTTTAATCCCAGTGCCCAGAGGAAGAGGCAGGTGGATCTCTGGGCGTTTGAGGCCAGCCTGGTCTACCTAGCAAGTTCCAGGACAGCCACAGCTACATTAAGAAAGACCTTGGAATAAGATAAAAGTATGAAGTAAGAGCTGGTCTTTGTAGCAGCTTACCATCTCACTTCTTTCTTTGTCTAATATTTATGCAAATCTGTGTTTTTCAAGGACAGCTGGGTCTCAATAACCTAGGAGCGTTAATGAGTGGGTGGCGAAATGTATTTTATACTCTTGGGCAATATTGTAAATACTCATGAAAACATCACTTGCATCTTCAGTTTCTTCTTTTAAAAGTAGTTTCAAAATGAAATGACTGGAGTGGGGTGTAGCTCAGCTGTAGAGGTCTTGTCCAGCTTGTCAAAGGCTCTGAGTTCAGCCCCTAGCATAATGAAACAAATAAATAAACAAATAACCCCAAATAACCAAGGGCTGGAGCTATTGCTTGGCGATAGAGAGCTTGCTTAGTATGTGTAGGGCTCTGGGCTTGATTCCCAACGGTGCAATAAAATAAATGAACAATTATTAACTGACTAATCAACCAGGCATGTTAGCACACTCCTGTAATTCCAGCATTCTGGAAACAGGAGCAGGAGGATTGTAATTTGGGAGCCGTTTGTGGCTACAAAGGGAGACCTTGTCCCAAGACTGGACAACTGAATATGCACCTGAAGATCACAGAAGGGAATGAGAGAGAAGAAAAGGCCCTCTTGTATCATTAAATCCATTGCCTCGCTAACTCGAACCATGCACCTTTCAGTACTAAGCTCCTGCGTAACCCTGATTCTCTGGTCACAATAGCCGAGAGGCATCCAGTACAGAGAAAGATGTCTTCTCACTGGGGAAAGTTGTCTGTCCAGTCCTGCTGCTTTTAAAACTCACAGAGAATGACACTCTGTGCCTTCAAATACTTCCTTTTATGCTGAATAAATACATTTGCTTCCAAGTCAGCACCAGCGGAGAGTCCCAACACCGAATACTCAATGGCATTCAGCAGGAGAGAGTCCTGGGTGTGACCTCTGGGATCATCAGTTACAGCATTCTGAACACTAAAAAGGAAAAAGTGAATGAATCAATAGTATGGGTTTTGGTACCGTGATATTCAGATGTTAGCATATTCCCTGTTTGAGAGATATGCATACATATGCCTTGTATCACTTAGTGAAATGGCCTCCATTTTTTACTCAGTCACGTGTCCCTGGGGAAGCTAAGGTTCAGCTACAAGGCATCAGGTACCTAGAGATGGGATGGAGGGTAAACACATCTGGGGATCCGCTTGGCACTTTGGCTGGAGGGCCGCTCAGTCCCACTGAAGGCGGTGCCCAAGGAGAAGGCTGTAGACCCGCACCAGTGATTTGGCAAAGGAAGAAATTGGGTGCGTGAGATGTTTGAAGAGGAATGATCAGGCACTTTGGGCTTTTATTTCACTATGAAAGTTTTTCCTTGGTGAACTAAAGATAAGAATCAGAGACATTAAGAAGTTTGTCCAAAGGTGTCTGTGTATGTTTAAAACATTAGCATCTTGGAGCCAGGCAGTGGTGATGCACACCTTTTATCCCAGCACTCGGGAGGCAGAGCCAGGTGGATCTCTGTGAGTTCGAAGCCAGCCTGGTCTACAGAGTGAGATCCAGGACAGGCACCAAAACTATGCAGAGAAACCCTGTCTCAAAAAACAAACAACACACACACACACACACACACACACACACACACACACACAAAAAAAAAAAAAAAAAAAAAAAAAAAAAAAAAAACC
>CABHPP010139481.1:48028-72618 GCA_902168425.1 Peromyscus attwateri | reverse complement strand
AAAACATACTGTATGAAGTTCTCAGTTAATAAAATAAATAATAAAAGAATGGCAGAAATTGGGATATAGAGGAGGAAGAGATGTGGCTCAGTGGTAGACACTTGGGTCTTATGCCTGAGGAACTATTTGATTCCCTAGCACTGCAGTAAAAAGAGAAGAAGATGTGTGTAAAGTCACAACAACAAAAAACAACAACAAAACCCAAAGAGGTTGGTGTGAAATAGTAGATTAGATTAGGTATGGGGTAAGTAACATTTTTATTGTACTATTTTTTAGGGGCCTGGGGAGGTCACTGTGTTGGGGATGAAACCCAGGGCCTCACACATGCTAAGTAAGCACTCTATACTGAGCTGTTCCCAGACTTATAGCTAACCTACTTATATCATCATATTTGAAGTAAATTTCCTATAACCAACATAGAACGGGGTCATATTTTTTCATTTTATTCGTCTCTGTCTATTTCTCTATTACGTTATATAAGATAATATAATAGACTTAGGTTAGCTTTTATTACTTGTTTTTGTTCTCTCTTTTTTAAAAATTTCAATTTATTTGTGTGTATGTGTTTGTGTGCCTGAGGGTGTGTGATTGCACCATGTGCATGGTGTAGTAGCCTGCAGAGGTCTTAGGAGGACATTGGATCCCCTGGAATGGGGTTATAGGCACTTGTCAGCCGCATGTGGGTCCAGGGAACTGAACCCATTCTTCTGCAAGAGCAGCAAGTGCTCTTAGCCACTCAGTCTGCTCCCTAATGGGGCTGGAGTTGGGAACTAGGGGCCCTTTTTTGAGATACACTCCCACATTTGCCTGGCTGATCTCAAACTTGACATACAGCCGAGGATGACCAACCCTCCACCTTCCTAGTACTAGCATTGGAGGTATGCAGCGACTCCGTCTGGTTTACCTAGTGCTAGGGCTACACGCACGATGTCGTCTGTCTGTCTGTTCTAGTCAGTCCTTTGTTCCCTTTGAAGGGTTGTGTGAACATTTTAGCATTGTGTTTTAATTATCGTTTTGACTGTATCTATGACTTTTTGGTGATTGCAGAGATTACTAAAGTCTTATGTTACATAGTCTACCTAAGCAGAATCAGTATTTTGTTGTTAGAGCTGAAAGACTCTACCCTTACCATTTTCACTTCCTCCTTGTTGCCTTATATAACTGTAGACAGACATTGAAACCCAATCAGACAGTGGTATTTTCTTTTGGTAACACTGAACATTGAATTTAAGACCTCACAGATGCTAGGCAATTTCCCTACCATTGAATGTATATCCCTAGCTCACTTTTTTTTTTTAAAGACTATGATTTTACTGTGTGTGTATATATATATATCTGTGTGTGTAAAGGTAATGCAGGCCATGGTTCATGTGTGGAGGTCAGAAGGACACATTTATACCGCTGGTTCTCCCCTTTGACCTCCTTTTGGTTTCAGGGATTGAACTCACGGCATAGATCTGTGAAGCAAGCACCTTTACCCCATGAGCCATTTCACTGACACAGTGTTTCTTTTACTTTGGCTTCTTGAGACAGTTTCATCCTGTAGCGTAGTCTGGCCTTGACGTTGTGGCACTCTTACTTTGACCTCCCAGGTGCTAGAATTAGGGGCATGAGGCACCATACCCAACTTCAGTGTTACTTTTCACTGTGTAGTCCTTGCTGGTCTGGAGCTTGCTGTGTAGACCAGGCTGGTCTCAAACAAGACATCATCCTGCTCTGCCTTCCAAGTTCTGGATTAAAGGTTTTCACCACCCTGCCTTGTATTTCTGTTACTTCGGATGTTTCAAATTTCTGTCTTCTCTCTCAGAAGAACTTTTTAGTGATTTTTATTTTAGCAGAGTTTGCTGTCTAGGGGTTTCTCTTAGGTTTTCTTTTGCTTGCTTGCTTGCTTGTTTGCCTTTTGATGTTGGGAGGGATCCAGAACTTTGTACATACCAGCAGACACTGTGGCCTCAGCCTTTAGTTTTCTTTAATTTGAAAATGCCTTTATTTGTATTTGGATAGATAGAGAATTCTGGGTTGACAGTTCTCTTAGTACTCCTTTCATTTTGTAAAATCACATTTATTAGGGGAGATGTGTGGGTACACATGTGGAGGTCAGAGGACAGCTTGGAGGGTATTGTTTCTTTCTTTCCAGCTTGTTGATCCTAGAGATCAGACTCAGCTTTGGCAGGTGGATGAGCCATCTTTCTGGTCCGCTTCCATAGTTTTGATGAGAAAGAAGTGGCTAATTGAGTCCTATAGGTCATGTGTCTTTTTTCCTTTAGTTTTCCTATTACTCAACATTGCCACGATGAAATGCTTCAGAGTCTAAAAGGGTTATTTAGGCCATAATTCTGGAGGTCTTACTTTATTTTTTTCTTTTTTTCTTGAGACAGCTTTTCTCTGTGTAGTCCTGACTGTCCTGAAGCTTGATTTGTAGCCCAGGCTGGCCTTAAACTCACAGAGATCCAACTGCCTCTGCCTCCTGAGTGCTGGGATCAAAGGCGTGCGCCTCCACCACCTGGGGGCTCTGGAGGTTTTAGTCTGAGATTGGATGGTCCTGGGGCTCTGGAGGTTTAGTCTGAGATTGGATGGTCCTGGGGGCTCTGGAGGTTTTAGTCTGAGACTGGATGGTCCTGGGGCTCTGGAGGTTTAGTCTGAGACTGGATGGTCCTGGGGCTCTGTGCCTCAGTGAAGGTGTTAGGTGACAGCTGGGTCACTAAACCACTCAGTTTCTTTTTTCTTTTTCTTCTTCTTCTTTCTGGAGCTGAGGACCGAACCCAGGGCCTTGCGCTTGCTAGGCAAGCACTCTACCACTGAGCTAAATCCCCAGCCCCACCACTCAGTTGCTTGGGGACACTATTCCTATTCAAACCAGAAGAGAATTTACCCACCTGTGTAAGGAGTGCTGTTTTCACTCCTGAGCCAGAACTGGAAACAGTCCTTCGACTAGTGGTTCTTAGCCTTCCTTCTCCTGTGACCTTTAACAGAGTTCCACATGATGTGGTGACTCCAAACTGTAAAACTTCACAACTATAATTTTACTACTGCCCAACGCCACTTGGATGAATGAAGAGGTGTGGGAAAGATGGAGGAGTGAGGTGGGCTTTTTGTTTGCTTGTTTTGTTTTTAATTAATTAATTTTGTGGGGAACATACTGCAGGAATGAGGGGCAGATATGGAGGGACTGGCAGGTGAGGAGGATTGGGGTGCATGATGTGAAATTTCCAAAGAATCAATAAATAATTATGTTTAAAACAAAAAAGGCCGGGCGTTGGTGGCGCACGCCTTTAATCCCAGCACTCGGGAGGCAGAGCCAGGCGGATCTCTGAGTTTGAGGCCAGCCTGGGCTACCAAGTGAGCTCCAGGAAAGGCGCAAAGCTACACAGAGAAACCCTGTCTCGAAAAAACAAAAAACAACAACAACAACAACAAAAAAAAAAAAAAACAAAAAAGAAAAAAAGTCTAAACAAATAAGTTTCCCCATCAAAAAAAATTTTTGCTACTGGTATGAATTATAATGTAAATATTTGTGTTTTCTGACGGTCTCAAGTGACCCCTCTGAAAGGGTCATTCAACCTCCAAAGGGGTCACGACCCACAGGTTGTGAACTGCTGTGTTAGACTAATTTCAGCATTGTAGTATTCACTTTGGGTTTAACCTTTGTCAGTTTTTGGGGAGGGGATACTGGAAAGAGCAATCATTGGCAAGCTTACTGCAGTGGAGTGGTGCTCTGTTCCTGTGCTCTTCATGTTTCAGAGAACTCAGATGGCAGAGCCAGACAGTCTGTCCAGTTAACTTTCACTCAGTGGGAGAAGAAGATGGTATGCCTTCATTCCATCGTCACCCAAACTGCACACAGTAAAATAATTTTGTATGAGTTAGATTTATGTGCTTAGTGGCCTCAAATTACTTCTAAAAACTGCTTTAGAAAGGCTCACATAGACTATAGGTCATTATAATTATAGCTCGAGGGAAATATAACAAGAAGAAAGATGTTCTGCCTTTAAAAAAAAAAGACAAAACTCCATTTGATTTCCTACCAAATTTGTCATTTATATACCCTAAATTACTACCTAAATACTACCTAAGTAACCTACTCATTCTTAACCTAAATTACTACCTAAATAAATAATAAATACCCAAACTACTACCTGAATAAAATTATTACCTAAATATTACCTAAATGACCTACTCATTCTTACCCCTTTTCCTACTGCATCATTTTTTTTTTTTTTTAATCTGCATTGGTGTTTTTGCCTGTGTGTATGTGAGTGTGGAACTGAAGTTATAGATAGTTGTGAGCTGCCATGTGGGTGCTGGGAATTGAACCTGGGTCCTTTGAAAGAGCAGACAGTGCTCTTAACCACTGAGCCATCTTTCCGCCCCCCACTACATCATTTAAAGAGCTCTTTTTTTAAAAAAATTTATTTATTTATTATGTATACAGTGTTCTGTCTGCATATACACCTGCAGGCCAGAAGAGGGCACCAGATCTCATTACAGATGGTTGTGAGCCACCATGTGGTTGCTGGGAATTGAACTCAGGACCTCTGGAAGAACAGCCAGTGCTCTTAACTGCTGAGCCATCTCTCCAGCCCCATTTAAAGATCTCTTAATAGAGACTGGAAAGATGACTCAGTGGTTAAGACCACTTACTGGCCGGGCGGTGGTGGTGCACGCCTTTGATCCTAGCACTCAGGAGGCAGAGGCAGGTAGATCTCTGTGAGTTTGAAGCCAGCCTGGTCTACAGAGTGAGATCCAGGACAGGCTCCAAAGCTAGTTTCGAAAAAACTAAAAAAAAAAAAAAGAACACTTACTGCTCTTGTAGGGGAACCCAGGTTAGGTTCCCGGCACCCAGGTGTGATTTCACAACCATCTGAAATTCAGTTCCTGGGTATCTATGACACTGGCGTCCAAGAGCCCCTCCACGCATATGGTTTGTATAAATTAAACACATACACATGAAAATAATCTTTAAAAAAATTCAAAACTCTTGGGGCTGGAGAGATGGCTCAGTGGTCAAGAGCAGTTGCTGCTCTTGCAGAGGTCCTGGGTTCAGTTTCCAGCACCCACATGTCACAAAAGTCTGAAAGTATGGTTCCAGGGGATTGGATGCTGTCTTCTGACCTCAGGGTGTCCGGCATCCCAGCAGGTGGAGGCCGGGAGAAACTGTCTCAAAACAGACTAATAGGGCAGGTGAGATGACTCACTGGGTAAAGGCACTTGTCCTCGAGCCTGCCTGGTGGTGGTGGAAGAGAGACTGACTTCCACAGATTGTCCTCTGACCTCCACATACCCATGGTACATTAGTAAATGGGGAAAGTGTAAAGATCCCCAACAGATTTCTTTGCTCTTTCATAAGAAGCAAAACTCATCTCTAATCCTGATGTAGCAGTCCAGTCACATCTTCAGGTCCTGCTCTTTTTCTTTTTTTTGGGGGGGGGGGCGGGTAAGGGTCTCACTGTAGCCTAGGCTATTCTCAAACTTGATACACAGCTGAGGAGGATCTTGACCTTCTGATCCTCCTGACTCTACCTCCAGGGTACTAGGATTACGGTTGTATACCATCATGCCTGGCTGTGATGACTGTTTTTGTCTTGATACTAAGAATAGTAGTGGTTTTATTGATTGCAGATAATTTTCTTATATTAATTACATAGTATTAATATAATAAACTTTAAGAATTAGTAACAAATGACTTTGTAGCTTACCAAGAATAATCGGAGTTTTGGTAGCATATTTAATGAGTATTAAATCCTGGGGTTGGAGAGCTGGCTTAGAGGTTAAGAGTTGCTGTTCTTGCAGATGATCAGAGTGCAGTTCCCAGGACCCACATCAGGTGGCTCAACCACCTGTAACTCCAGTTCCAGGGAACCTGATAATCTCTTCAGCCTCCTCAGTCACTGTCCTAATTATAGTTACTGTTGCAGTGATGAATCACCATGTTCAGAAGTTGGGGAGGAAAGGGTATATTTGGCTTATGCTTCCATATCTGTAGTACATCACCGAAGAAGGAAATCAGGACAGGAACTCAATCAGGGCAGGAGCCTGCAGGCAGGAGCTGATGCAGAGGCCATGGAGGGGAGCTGCTTACATAAGGCTTGCTCCTAATGGCTTGCTCAGTCTGCTTTCTTACAGAACCCAGGACCACCAGCCCAAGGGTGGCACCACCCACAATGGGCTGGGCCCTCCCCATCAATCACTGATTAAGAAAATACCCTACAAATTTGCTGACAACTTGATCTTATGGAGGCATTTTCTCAATTGAGGCTTCTTCTCTGATGACTAGGGTATATCAAGTTGAGGTAAACTAGCCATCACACACGGTATTAGTCAAAGAACAGAGTGGTATCAAAGAACAGAGTGGTGTATTAACTAGGGATGCAGTAGAATGCTACAGGCTGTGGTCGGTGTACTCTAGAATGGCCTTACATGTGCAAGCATTCTACCACTGACTGCGTGCCAGCTTATTCTACTGCTTCACTGATGTATTCACTTGGGCAGCATCTTAGTCCTTCAAGAACTTTTCCTTCCATTCATGATGGGGCTCCGACCAGCACAGGAGGCCTGACGTCTAGTCTGCCTCAGCTTTCTCAAAAGATTTCCTCAGGAAACTCAGTAATTTCTAGCTTTTGATTTAAAAGTGATGGACTGTTGACTCCTCTTTTACTTGAATAGTTAGAGGCTATTATTAATTGTTCCATTTTTAATATTGTTATCTTTTAGGGACCTGAGGAGAGGGAGATACAGGGGAATGGCTGGCCAATGAAATATTCAGAACATAAAACATTTGTTAATTTTAGTTGCCATCTTATATGAGCATAATTCATCGTGCCTCCCCAAACAATTAAAATAGTAACACCAAAAGATCATTGATCCCAGGTCAGTGCAACAGACACAATAATGAAAAAATTTGAAATAGGAGACTATGAAAACAGGATGCAGAGACAAGATGTAAAGTATATAACTACTGTTAGAGAAAGGATGCTAATACACTGTGAGGCTAGCCACATTCACTTGTTAGAACAGCAGCAGCAGCAGTAAACCCACAGGACTGAAAAGTGTAATAATGTAAAGTACAATAAAAATGAGTTATTCAGAATGTATGTATTTAGGAATATATATGAATATACATATATGTATATAACAACAATTAGTAAAAAAAAAAAAAAAGAGGCCATGAAATTGAAAGAGATCAAGGAGGGGCATATTGGAGGGCTTAGAGGGTGGAAAGGGATGGGGGAAATGATATAATTTTATCATAATATCAAAAAATAAAAAATAAATGTGTTATAAGTATATGTTGGTGGAGGGAGTGATTTGGAAAAAATTGTTATGTGGAATTTGAAGTGGTCCAGGATTAGTTGCATTTATTTGAGAACATCAAAACTTAAGATCATTAGGATGAGGTGGGAAAAAAAATGTGAGAAAATTCCAGTCATCTTGTGCTTATATTAGAGTCTCTTGAGAGGCTGAGGTAGATGGGATGACTTGATTGCCAGACCAGTCTGGGCAACACAGTGAGAACCTGTTCCCTTCCCTGAAACCCCCACAATACAAGAGGCTTAAATAGGAATTCAAGTCCAATGTTTTGGCACATGCCTATAATTCCATCACTAAGAAGGCCAAGAATTGATGTTTGAGCTAGCCTTGGTGGTGCATGCCTTTAATTCCAGCACTCAGAAGGCAGAGGCAGACTGATCTCTGTGAGTTGGAGGCCAGGGCAGCCAGAGCTACATAGTCTCAAAAAAACCAAAAATATTAGACATATTTAGCATCCAGTAAAATTTAAGTAACCATAAGATTTCTTTCTTTATAGTATATTCAGCAGAATATAAGGGCAGACTGCTCCAATATTGACAAAATTCTTGAACCACCTGAAGGCCAAGATGAAGGTGTATGGAAGTATGAACATTTAAGGTAGGTCTTTATGAAATTTCAGAATAGTACTAACAGTTCTAGTAAGAATATACTAATAAGTACCTCCTAATGATAATTATGAGTCAAATCAAATTTGGGTAAATCAGAATGCCAGGTTTTACAGCTTTTGTGTCTTTTGGTTATTTTGAGAAGAGGTCTCATGTAGTAGGTCAGGCCTTCAATTCCTGATCCACCTGTCTCCACCTCCTAAATGCTGGGGTTGAGACAAGCGTTATCAGAGCTAGCGTTGATCTCAAGCTCTCAGTTCTCCTGCCTCAGCCTCCTGAGAAGTAGACTAACAAGCATGCAGTTGATTAGAAAATATTGTTCATTCCGACTTAGTCATAAGTTGATTCAAATCTCTGATAGCTCCTACTGAACCTTTGTGATTAGGAGACAGTGCCCCTTTGAAAGGCTGGATCCCATGGTGGGCTGTGTGGATTTTAGCTCTGGATTGTCTGTTCACTGTGTAGCTAGCTGTACACCAGGCTTTTCTTTTAGGTCACCAACCAGCTCCCAAGTCATGACATGGAGACTTATTATGTTATGAATGCTCATTTCTTCCTAGCTCTTATAACTTAACCTGTTTCTCTTTATCTACGTTTTTTCTTGGGTTTTTTACCTTTCTTCTGTATGTCCTACTCCATGAGTAGGCAGGCTGGCGCCTGCCTGGCTAGCAGACCTCGGACATCTCTTTTTTCCTTGTTCTCTCTCCTTTCCCTCCCCCGCTCCTGAATTTCTCCTGCTACTCATCTCTGCCCACCAGCCCCACCTACCCCTCTCCTGTGTAGCCATTGGCTCTTCAGCTTTTGATTAGACCAATCAGGTGCCTTAGGCAGGCAAGGGGAAACAAATGCAAGACATCTTTACATCATTAACAAATGCAGAGCAAACAAATAGAACACCTTTACATTGTTAACAAGGGCTGAAGAAACAAGTGTAACACATATTCACATAAAGTACTATTCTGCAGCAAAACAAATGTAACATGTCCGCGCAGTTAAAATACTATTCCACAACATGTAGCTTTGTAGTAGATGAACTTGAAGTTGCCCTGTTATAGCTGCAGCACTCACTGTCAGATGAGTTAGTTGGATAGGTAAGCCATTGCTTATCATCGCCAGCCTTTATTACTTCTCAGTGAACAGTCACTCAGAATTGCATAAAATAGTTTACTGACCTGGAGTAATGGAGGTGGCAGGTGATTCAGAAATAGTTCCTCTGTTGTGGTGGTACTCTAGCACGTGGAAAGGAAGTAGATCACAGGAAAATGAAAATTCATCCTTTGCCTTTTGTTTTCTTCTGTGCTGGCAAAGCCAGGTTTCTGTGAGTTCAAGGCCAGCTGGGACTACATAGTATGAACCTATTTCAGCAAAGCAATAAATGAAAGTGTACTTAAATAAATAGTGTCTTTAGTTAATTAGTTTCATACGTGTCCTTTTCCTTTTTATTTCTTTTTTGGTACCTGTTTCATCTCCTAAACATAAGGCTTTTTTTTAGTACTGTATTTTTGGGGGAACCAAGGTGTTTCTGTTTGATGAGGAAACAGGGTTATCTACCTTGATATAGTGGAATACATATCACTAGGTAGGATTTTTATTTTTTTTAATTCTTTTTTTGTTGTTGCTGTTTTCAAGACAGGGTTTCTCTGTGTAGTCCTGGCTGTCCTGGAACACTCTCTGTATACCAGGCTGGCCTTGAATTTACAGAGATAGCCTGCCTCTGCCTCCCAGTGCTAAGAATTAAGGTATGTGCCACCATGCCCCCCACCCTAGGTAGGATTTTTAGAGTGAACCCATTCAATATTTTAACAACTATAAAATATATTTTTATTGCAAAGGATTGTCTTATATCACATGTCTGTCTAAAACTATGGCAGTCATTATAATTTCCTTTATTTTCACTCTATTAAAAATATTGAGAATTGGGCATAGTTGGCACATCATTAGTCCCAGAACTTGGGAAGTGAAGACAGGAGATGAGGAATTCAAGGTCATCCTCAGCTATGTATCGAGTTTAAGGGCTATATGAGACAATCTCAAAAAACATTGTTTTTTAAAAAGAGTACTTACTGGATTTCAGGCATTGTATAGACCTTACAATTTTTAGTTTCAGAGAAAAGAATATCATGAAAAAAATCACCAAATTCTAAGAAAAGTTAGGAAATTACATGGGCTATGATCCCAGTGTATTTAAATTTGTTCATGTAAACAGTGTCTTTTTGGAGAAGGTAGTGAAATGGAGGATTTAAATTTTGTACATTGTATCAGATAGCTTTTGAAGCTCCTCTGCTCTTTTTGTGTTTGTTGTACTGGGAATTGAACCGAGGGCCTTGCACATACTATGTTCACTAGTGCTCTACCTCTAAGTTATTGTCTCAGACCAGACTTCATTGTTGCTGGGGCCTCTGGACTGTTTCTTTTCTGTGTAGTGGTTCTTTTCTGTGTAGTGGTGTATGTTCCCTCGTGGATGGATATATATATATATATATATACACATACACACACATACACAGGGAATCATCTAGTGTTACCTTTTTTTGCATGCGTGTTGGGCATTCATGTGTGTATCCCTGTTTGCATGTTTGTGTGTATTTGAGTTTGGATATGCATATTCATGTGGAGAGCTGAAGTTGATATCAAGAATTTCTCTCCGCCTTCTTTGTTGAGGCAGAGTCTCTCAATTGATCCCCTTTGTCGTCCACCCTTTGAGTGTTGGAACTGCATGTGGGCTGCCGTGCTCACCTGGCATTTACATGGGTTTTGGGGATTGCAACTCAGGGCTTCACACTTCACAGCAGGCACTTTGCTCAGTGAGTGTTCTAAGTCCTCCTGATTTTTTTTTTTTTTTAGGGGATGGGTTAGCGACAGGGTCTCTCTCTGTTACCCTGGAATCCTGGCTGTTCTGGAACTCACTATAGGTCAGTCTGATCCACCTGAGTGCTAGGAGTTAGAGGCTTTTTTTTTTGGTTTTTCGAGACAGGGTTTCTCTGTGTAGCTTTGCGCCTTTCCTGGAGCTCACTTGGTAGCCCAGGCTGGCCTCGAACTCACAGAGATCCGCCTGCCTCTGCCTCCCGAGTGCTGGGATTAAAGGCGTGCGCCACCAACGCCTGGCAAGTTTTATTTTTTATGTGTATGAATGTTTGCTTTCATGTATGTTATGTGACCTGTTTGCCCGGTGCTGGAGGAGAAGTGGGCATTGGTGTTCCTGGCCCTGGAGGTGGTTGTGCGCTCCTTCCTCGATGTGGGTGCTGGGAACTGAACTCTTCCCCTGAGAGCAGAAGCTCTTTTTTAACTGCTGAGCCAACGAGACTAGAGCTCATTTCCCCACGCGCACATCAAGTGGCTCACTACCATTTAGCTCCAGATGATCTGACACCCCAGCCCCACAGGTGAGTACATACTCATAAATAAAAACAAGTTGTTTTTTTGTTGTCGTTGTTTTTTAAGAAAAAGTATAAGGCTGTGCAGCAGTGGCACATGCCTTTAATCCCAGCACTCGGGAGGCAGAGGCAGGTGGATCTCTGTGAGTTCGAGGCCAGCTTGGTCTACAAAGTGAGATCCAGAACAGGCACCAAAACTACACAGAGAAACCCCGTCTTGAAAAAAAAAAAAAAAAAAAAAAAGCAAAAGTATAAGATTGTAGTTAGGACAAAAGCTGGTGGTGGACCTTGAGGTGCCTGCTTATTGTCCCAGCACTTGGGAGCTTGATGCAGGAAGATTGATTTTCAGGCTACTCCAGACTACAGAGCAAAACTTTATCTCAAGAAACAAAACAAAGGGCTGGAGAGAGGGCTCAGCTGTTAAGAGCATTGACTGCTCTTTCAGAGGACCCCGGTTTGATTCCCAGCACCCACATGGCAGCTCACAACTGTAACTCCAGTTCCAGGGGATCTGATACCGTCACACAGACATGCATACAGCCAGAACACCAATGTACATAAAACAACTAACTAACATAGGGGCTGGAGAGATGGCTCAGTGGTTAAGAGCATTGGCTTTTCTTCCAGAGGCCCTGTCAATTCCTAGCACCCACATGGTGGCTCACAATCATCAGTAGTGGAAGCTGATGCCTGCTTCTGGCATAAAGTTGTACATGCAGACAGAGCACTCATAACATAAACTAAATAAATAAATCTTTAAAAAAAAATAAATAATTCATTTAAAAAAAAGCAAAACAAAATAAAACAAGGAAACTGTATGTAAGTATAAAGATTCACTTTTGGTTTTCTGTATAGGCCAGGCTGTCCTGGAACTCACTTTGTAGGCCAGGGTAGTCTAAAACTCAGGTATCCACCTGCCTCTGCCTTCTGAGTACAGAGATTAAAGGTGTAGTGTAGCTGGAAGTTTTCCTGTGTCCCGCCTGGCCCTGCAGCCGCTCAGACCCAAATGAACACACGGAGGCTTATATTATTTTCAAACTATATGGCCTCATGGCTCAGGCTTCTCACTAGCTAGCTCTTACATCTTAAATTAACCCATTTCTTATTTTATTTTTATTTTCATTTTTTCAGTTTTTTGAGAAAGGGTTTCTCTGTGTAGTTTTGGTGCCTGTCCTGGATCTCATTCTGTAGACCAGGCTGGCCTCGAACTCATAGAGATCCTGGCTCTGTCTCCTGAGAGCTGGGACTAAAGGCGTGTGCCACCATTTCTATAAATCTATACTTTGCCACGTGGCTTGTGGCTTACTGGTACTTTACATCTTGCTTCTTATGGCTGCGGCTGGCAGCATCTCCTCTCTTCTGCCCTTCTTTCTAGTTGGAATGTCCCACCTAACCTTATTCTGCCTCACCACTGGCCAAATAGCTTTATTTATCAACCAATCAGAGCAACACACATTCACAGCATACAGAACAACATTCCACAGCAGTGTGGAGTACTGAGATTAAAGGCATGGACCATCATGTCTGGCTAAGTTTAAAAATTCTAGTTTGAGCCCAATGGTGGTGACTCATGCCTTTAATTCCAGCACTCGGCAGAGGCAGGCGAATCTCTGAGTTTGAGGCCAGTCTGGTCTACAGAGCAAGTTCCAGAATAACCAGGGCAGCACAGGGAAACCCTGTCTAAAAAACAAACAAATAAAAAAGCCCAAAAACAAAAGAAAAAAAAAATTTTAGTTTGCAGAAATGTTTAGTCATTTTTTGTGTGTAACTGTATATAAAAATAAAAACATTTTTTACATAAATGAAACTTCTTTCGTGTTTCATCATGCATATCAACAACTTACTACCTTCCAGTTGTCAGTCATATTCAGAAGTTTTCTCATGTATACACAGTTAATGTGAGCGTCTTTGTAACAGAACTGTGCACAGTTCTGACAGTTGCATTACAATAGATTGAATCTCAGAGGACTGACTGCTCAAAAAGTACATGCTTTCCTAGAGTCTTGGTGAAATTTCTAAGCTACTTTCCAGAAAAATTAAACCAATTCCTAGAGGGTAACCAGCTTGGCAGCCTTATGAAATAAACAAGAAAATAAACAAAGCCTGGAAAATAAATGTGATTTTTGCATTTTTAGGCAATTCTGTCTTGAACTAAATGGACTTGCTGTCAAACTTCAGGTAATTTTTTTTGTTGTTGTTGTTAGAACTATAGTTTAAAGTTCTGATTTTTAAAAGTAATTTCATATGCTTAGATTTACCCAAAGTTTCTAATTATTTTTTTACCTTTTATATAGAAATGTAGTAACCCAAATGACAAATCCTTTCATCATTCTACATATTTAAACAATATAATTATTTTTAACAGAGTGAATGCCATCCAGATACGTGTACTCAAATGACAGCAACTGAACAGTGGATTTTTCTTTGTGCAGCTCATAAAACTCCAAAAGAGGTGAGGATTGGGAAGTTTTAGTACCTGGTCACTTGACACCACCGCTCTGGGCCTGAGCCCTCTCAGAAGGGAGCATTTGGTGAAGCAAGTCTGCTTACATGGCATCTGAGAACAGGAGTAAGGGGCCAGGGTCCCAGTGTTCCCTTCAAGGACACTGCCCCATGGATACTTCTTCCATCTCGGCCCCACCTCCAAAGTTCCTACCACTCCCCTGAGAGACCATACGGAACCAAACCTTCAACAGATGAGCCTTGGGGGGACATTTCGTACCCACATTGGGACAGAAACATTGTAGAATATAGTGGACATAGTTGTATAATTTTATGAGTATATGTAACACTGCTGAATTTAATATGTGTGAGTGTGATGCTTTTACATGCACTTGTGTGTGCAGGTGTGTACATGTGTCTGTGGAAACCAGAGGATGCTCTAACCCTACCTTACTTCTATGAGGCAGGGTCTCTTGAACCTGGAGCTAGGCTGGTAGCCAGCAAGCCCCAGAGATCCTCTTCTCCCTCCCCCTCGCCCCGCTTCACCCCCCTTCCCCCCAAAAAATACTTAGGTTCTGGGTGTCTGGTCATGTTGGCATTTTATGTGGGTGCTTGGGATTTGAACTCAGGTCCTCATACTTACACTTAGCCACTAATCATCTCCCCAGAGGTCCAAAACTACTGAACGTAATTAAAAAATATATTTATTCATTTATGTATGTGTGTATATGTGTGCCTGTCTGGAGGTCAGACTTCTCTCTGTATGTTAACTATAACCCGTGTAAGTCACTGATCATTCAAAGCCTGTTTCTCCAGTTCTGCTGAGCACTAGAGTAGATAATCCAGTGTTCTTCTGTTCCTAAATGTTGTGTTCTTTAGGTTCAGTGTTGGGAATGAAATTGGGAAAGTAGTTAATTTGTCTTCTAGGAGCCTGACACTATAATTCACCAATAACCAAGCTTTTTTTATTTTTTTTTATTTTTATTTTTTTAGACAGAAACTGCTTTCTCTGTGTAGCCTGGCCTTGGCTGTCCTGGAACTTACTCTGTAGACCAGGCTGGCCTCGAACACACAGAGATTTGCCTGCCTCTGCCTCCCGAGTGCTGTATTTCCAGTCATTCTGAAATCAGAAGGGGCTTTTTCTTTTTTTGTTTTTTCAAGGCAGGGTTTCTCTGTGTAACAGCCCTGGCTGTCCCGGAAGAGAGGTAGGAGACAATAGAGTGTAAGCAGGTGTAGTGGAGGGCATTCACAGATGCTGAAAGCGTGAGAGCCCAGGCCCAGTAAATGGCTTCATACCTCGATGAGAGATGTGGGAACTGGAAGCTTGAATTTGGTTAGAAGAAACGGAACACTGGAAGTTCATCTCTGAGGGGCATTTTCTTACCTGCTCCCTTCCTGCCGTTTCTGATTCCTGGCTGCCATGAGGTGATGGTCCTCTCTACCCAGTCTTCCCACCATAGTGCGCTAGAAGCAACCCTCCTTTATGTCGCTTCTTCAGGACTTTGGTTACAATGGGAAGGAACGCTAGTAATGTAGACCTAATAAGAGAGGGAGGCCTCTTTGTTAATGCATTTAAAATTGTCTCTTTTCTAGTGTCCTGCTATAGATTACACAAGACACACACTTGATGGTGCTGCATGTCTTCTGAATAGCAATAAATATTTTCCCAGCAGGTAAACAAAACTTTTAAATATGATATTCAGCTTTTGGGGTTTCATTTACAAGATTGATGTTTGAAAACAGTGTTTTGGTTATAATTTTTTTATAAGTGTAAGTTGACTTGCTCCGATTATTCGAGTTTGCAATGAAGGTGGTGGTTAAATGTCAGACCTTGTTTCCCAGCGCTCAGAGAGCAGGCTAGTCAGTGCTGGTCCCTGCTGCTGTGTGCTGGTCCTTCTCCAGGCCTCTGCACCAGCGGTTGGATCAGCTCCGAGACATAAAGAGCAGACTTTCCTAAGGGAGGCTGCTTGGTTTTGCTTATTTTCGCAAAGTTTTAACATATACTTAATTACACACAATAATGGACATATTATGACATACATGTATAGCATGTATTTTATTATATATGTAATATATTTTGATGCTATGCACTCCATGCCCCTCTCTTCTCTCACTCATCCCTTTCTTTTTCCCAACCAGCCCCCCCTTTCCTTGCTTTCTTCTCCCTCTCCCCATTTCTCTCCCTCTCCCTCTGTTACCCCTGCCCCACCTCCTGTGTGTCCCCCAGTGAGTTTCATTAGGAATGTGGAGGAGTTTGTTTA
Source organism: Peromyscus attwateri (assembly GCA_902168425.1). Classification (NCBI taxonomy): domain Eukaryota; kingdom Metazoa; phylum Chordata; class Mammalia; order Rodentia; family Cricetidae; genus Peromyscus; species Peromyscus attwateri. Next base: position 56,628 of record CABHPP010139481.1, on the reverse strand, counting down.
CAAGAGCATGTGCACTTTACCCTAGTGTGTTCTCCTCCCCAACAACAGTTAGCAGAATGTATGGACTCTCAGGGAGGAGTGGGGCTTCCCTGTTCCATGACCACAGGGAAGCACAGTGCTGTGAGTTCAAGAGTGCATCTCCCACCGCATGCCTGGCAGTCAGCATTCTGCACTTCTCCTCCTTCCTCTAACTTTTGTTATTACTTCTCCTTCCTCCATAGTCCCTGAGCTTTGAAGGGGGGCGGTGATAGAGATGCTCCATTGATGACTGAGCACTCAATAGTCGCTTCTTCTCAGTATTTTGACCTGTGAGTCTGTAGTTACTCTGAATCCTATAGAACCAGATTTGGCAATATAAATGGTTATGTAGAAGGCAGCTTGACGGGCACATTATAGCATGTCTTGTTTTGTAGGTTTTTCTAAGATCGGGGGAAACCGTGCATGTATTGTATTACTGGTTATGAGTTCTCCCTTCCCCCACTTTTTAAAAATTGAAAATGGATTTTTTTCTCCCATGGTTTATGAGTTCTTAAAAAAATTATTGTTTTTGAGACTTGAGTCCCACTTTATAGCTTTGGGTGGCCTCCAACTCACTATATAGATCAGGCTGACCCAGCATGACTGATGTTTTGAGACAGGGTTTGTGTAGCCCATGCTAGCCTTGAACTAGCCTAAGCTGTTCTTGGATTTTGGGTGATCATCCTGCCAATTCTTGTAAGTACTGGGGTTACAAGTGTCTGCACCACACCTGGCTCATGATTGGTCTTTTAGTCTACTAAGGAATTGGGTATTTTTTACAAAGTAGATGGAATTCGATTTTTTCCCCCCTTTAAAATATGATTAGCTGCAAAAACCTCATCTAAAATATGTGGGGGTAAAAAAACACAGAAAACATCTGAGTTTTCTCTATCATATTCTAAAAGAGAACTAGAAATATGCATATTTTGATTTTCAAAAATACAAAGGAAGCAAAAGCAGGTTCTGTGGATAAAATAATGAGTCCTCTTAGTAGTTTCAATTACCTGCATTAGACAAAATATTAATAGTGTAAAATATTTTTTAAAGTCTGGTTGTTTTGGTTTTGTTTTAGTAAGTTTTGAGGTGTCAAGGATTCGTTTTAAGTGCATTATCCTTTAACAACGTTTCAGAAGTGTAATACTGTGTTTAACTAAGGTGCTGTGGCTGAGTAGAGAGGGCACCGATCAGGACCAAGGAGCGGCCTACTCTTCCCAGACACTCTTTTCTCTGGGTATTGGTGTCCACACTTGGGAATTGAGAAGATTGGACTGTATATGTCTAACGTTTTATTCAGCCTGTGAATTTCTGGTTTCTCTTCTCTTTTTAGGGTTAGCATAAAAGAATCATCTGTAGCAAAACTAGGATCAGTGTGCCGTAGGATTTATAGAATATTTTCACATGCCTATTTTCACCACCGGCAGATATTTGATGAATATGAAGTAAGTATAAATCTTAGCTTGCTTTACGTTGCTGCAATAAAGATCATGACCAAAAGCAACTTGAATAGGAAGAGGGTTAGATCTGCTTACAACTCTTGGGTTGCATTTCATCCCTGAGGGAGGTCATGGGGGTGGGGGTGGGGGGGCGGGGACTGGAGCAGAGGCCATGGAGGAACACAGCTTATTGGCTTGCTCCTCATGGCTTGCTCTGCCTGCTTTCTTTCTCTTTATTTGTTTCTTTTGGTTTGAGACAGGGTTTCACTATGTAGCCCTGGATGTCCTGGAACTCTCTCTGTAGACCAGCCTGGCCTCAAACTCAAAAAGATCTGCCTGCCTCTGTCTCCTGAGCGTTAAGATCAAAAGGTGTGCGCCACCACGCCTTAACCTGCTTGTTTTGCTTTTTTGAGACTATATAGCCTTGACTGACATGGAGCTCATTATGTAGACCAGGATGGCTTTGAATTCTTAGAAATCCCCGATTGAGCCTCCCAAGTGCTGGGATTAAAGGTTCAGACCGCTTTCTTATATATCCTAGGACTATCTGCCCAGGGATGGCGTTGTGCACATCAATCAAGAATATATATGTGCCCCACAGGCCTGCCTATAGGCTAATCTGGTGGGGCATTTTCTCATTTGAGGTTCTCTCTTCAAAAATGACCCTAGCTTGGGTCAAGTTGACCGAAAACTAACCAGCACAGTATGTCAGTAATTATCTTAATACATTATTGTCAAGATGATGATAGTATGTGTTGGTACTGTTTCTAGCCTTTTGTTTTTGGATAGTAAAATGACTTTCTTTTTCTTTCTACAGAATGAAACATTTTTATGTCATCGGTTTACTAAATTTGTGATGAAATATAATTTGATGTCGAAGGATAACCTGATTGTACCAATTTTAGAAGAGGAAGTTCAGAATTCAGTTTCTGGAGAAAGTGAAGCATGAAGGGAGTTGTGTAGAACAATGTACTGATCACATAATTAACAATTATGTACTGTATATATCTATCATTTTAGACACGTCAATCATGTATCCATAGTATAGCTTATTTGTTTAGGATAGGTTTTTGTATGCTATGTGTTGCCTTTTAAAATGGGAAATACATTTTAAGTTATTCATGAGCTGTATATTCACTGGTGTGGCACTCATGGTTTTTAAATAAGTTTAGTATTATCTGTTTATAATGCCTGTTAATAAAAGAATTTACAGTTTGGTAAAATTGCTGCTAAACAATCATTGGATCACAATCCTTTCAAATCTATAAGAGTGAGCTTGGGTTTCACACAAGCCATTTACTAAAGAGATATTTTCTTTAGTTTCACCCCGTAAGTTTTGATATTTTAGAAAATTCAGTAGTATTCCATCTGTACTGCTAACTTTTTCAAAATGAGATAAAAGTGTTTAAAAGGTCTGTTTATAGTTTTTGATATGCATAACCAATTATGTATATGTTCAGAGAAATGCAAGAAGGCATTAGTAATACTTAAATAATCTCACTGCTACATAAAGTATATTCTAGGTCAGTGTACTTGGAAACATCTTTTTTTGTGACAGTGGATTGTCGAATACCTAGTGATGATGATAAGGCACATACATGATGTTCCCATGGACACCTGCCCCTGGTGATGATAAGGCACATACATGATGTTCCCATGGACACCTGCCCCTTCTTGTTTCCCTTGGTCCTTTCCCTAAACTACATTAGCCAAGACATTTATTTACCAACCTATGGTTAGTGGTGGCTTCTCCCTATTTATATTCGTATTAATTGCTTACAGAGCATACCTCATACTAGCAAGTGACGTTACACTACAGGAAGTCTGTACTGCATAGGCTCCTGCCTACCTTTGTTTGGGAAATTGTTGTAACTACTTAGAAAATAGTCCTTAATATAGTTGGGTTCTTCCTGTAAGTAATATTAATCTTTTCATCTAACTCTAGGCAGCATTAAATACATATGGAAAAGAGTGTATTTATTTTATTCTCCCTCCAGAAGCTTATTGTTTGAACTATATGCACATATAAGATTATTTACAATAATTCACAGGTTCCAGTGGTGTTGATGAATTGTCATACTTTTTGATTTCTTCTGTCTTAAAAATGTAAGTGCAGATTTAGAACGTATTTGGTGAAGTTCTCCTAACATGCTGGGGTCTCAGTGCCATGCTGTGATGGCAGTAAGATGGGTTGGGACTGTGCCTCAGTTGGAACAGTTGGAGCCAGCCATCTCTACTGACTTAACAAGCGAGGAACTTCTTTTATTTAAGTTATTTTCAAATGAAATTGAAAAATGCATTCATCTTGTTTGTTTTTCTAATTATTTGAAGAAATGATTTATATTATGAGACAAGTGTGCACAGAATAGTGTGGGAAATGACAGCATACTAAGAGTGTGTATAGTTGATGCCTGTCCCAGCCTGCCCTGTGCCTGCGGTCACGGTCACCACTGCACCGTAGTCTGCAACTGTCTTTGAAGTTTTATGTTCACAGTGACTAGAACATCGACTGAAATCAGGTGTTTATATTACTGTTACCATAACCACTGGGGTTAGTAATTTTTAAAAAACGGGGTAAATATCTGAGAGACTGGATAAATTCATAAATTATACGTAGCAATGTTGCTGTTCTCCAGTTGGGAGTTTCAGTGATTTCTGTCACTTGACTATTTCTCAGTGAACATTTAAGGTAGTGACTGGGGCTGTAGATCTGACTGAGTAATTGGAACACTTTGTGAAATACGGCTTAGTGTTAACAGGAAAATAAAGTATGGTTTTTTTCCTACTCATTCCCCTCCCTGTAGTGTGTTTTGAAACTGATCATAAAAGAAAAAAAATCTCCAAAAGCATCAGTTTGTAGTCTTGCTTTTGTGTTCGTTTGGACACTCACTATTGTTGAACTGTTGATTTGTTACAGTAGGTAAGATCTCAGTGAAACAGCTGTGTTTTGATACTGTTTGCATAATTTTGAAAATGCACATGTACATGAGTAGTATTTTTAAAGTGGCTAGATCCAGAGTGGTGGGGCACTTTTTTTTTTTTTTCTCTCCCAGAGCTGAGGACCGAACCCAGGGCCTTGCACTTGCTAGGCAAGCGCTCTACCACTGAGCTAAATCCCCAACCCATGGGGCACGTTTTTAATCCCAGCACTTGGGAGGCAGAGGCAGGTAGGTCTCTGAGCTTAAGGTCAGCCTGGGTTACATGAGATGAGATCCTGTCTCAAAAATACAGGGCCATGGTCTGGAGAGGTGGCTGCTTTCCCAGAGGACCTGGGTTCAGTTCCCAGCACCCACCTGGCAGCTTACAACTGTCTGTAACTCCAGTTCCAGGGGATCCAGTGCCCTTACACAGGTGCATGTGTAGGGAAACACCAATGCAAATAAATAAATCATTAAAAAAAAAAAATACAGGGCTGGTAGGATAGCTGAGCTGGTAAAAGGGATTGCTCCAAGCGATGACCTGTTTTGTTCCCAGAACCAGGGTGTATGAAGGGAGATCCAGCTCCTGCAAGTTGTCCTCAAACCTCAATGCATGCCATGGTGTCCATGCACCTATATCCCCACCCCCAATGCAAGTTTTTAAAAAGCAAATGATTAATGAAGCTAAGTAAATGTCAGAAAGAAAGAAAAAATTAGGATTGGAGGGGAGACTGAGGAGATGGCTCAGTGGGTAAAGGATCTTCTGCCAGGCCTCATGGCCTGGATTCAGTCCCCGGAAGCCACATGTTAGGCAGTAAGAGGAAACGGACTCCTGTGGGTTGTTCTCCAACTTCTACACAGACTTTGGCATGGGCTAGCCCCAAAGTAAATGAAAGGAAATCTAAACTTTGAAAAGATTATTGAAGAGATGGCTGAGTTGATAAAATACTTACCACGCCTTGCAACCGTGAGGCTGGGCGTTGGATTCCCCAGCACACATGGTATGCGTGCAGTCCTCTAGTGGAGGAGGCAGAACAGACACCGCATGGGCTTGCTGGCAGGTGACGCATGCAAACAGCCCCCCCCCCCCACACACACACACACTGAAGTGCTGCTGGGGAACATTACCGAGATGTCCTCTGGCCTTCATGTGCACACACAATGTTATCAAGCCTGGCTCTGGCAAACACTGATCTTACAAAGAAGTGCAAAGTCATGGTTATGTGTGCAAGGGAAGTCAGGCTCAATGTGTTTTAATGATCTGTGTAGAGATTCCAAAGGTTGGATTCTCCTGCTGGGTATGATGGCTCAATGCCTCTGATCTCCAAACTTGAGAAGCTGAGGCAGGAAGGTAGCTGAAAATCCAAGTCCAACCTGGGCTATATATAGTGTGCTCTAGGCCAGCCTGGCTTACAGAGTGAGAAAAAAGCTTTGTATGTTATTTTTATATAGACCATATTGATGGGGCTGGAGAGAGTTAAGAAAGTTAAGAACGCTTGTTCTTGCAGAGGACCCAAATTGATTCCCAGCACCCATTTAGCTCAGAACCATCCAGAGTTCCAGTTCTGAGGGATCTGAGCCCTCTTCCAATCTGCACACACGGTGCACGTACACACGTGCAGGCAAAACAGACATAAGAAGGACAACTCGCCCTCCCTCCTGGGAGAGCAGCTGGGTTAACCATTTGTGTTCCCATAAGCAGCACACACTTGGGGGTGTCCGTTTTGTTCTAACTGGCTTGAGATGTTAAACTTCCATTTCTAGCCAGGCAGCGGTGGCGCACGCCTTTAATCCCAGCACTTGGGAGGCAGAGCCAGGCGGATCTCTGTGAGTTCGAGGCCAGCCTGCTCTACAGAGTGAGTTCCAGAACAAGCACCAAAACTACACAGAGAAACCCCGTCTCAAAAAACAAAACAAACAAAAACCAAATTTCATTTCTTAACAGTTTCTTGGTTAAATTCTTTGGGGTGGGGTGGGGAGTGGAGTTGGAGAATGATTTCATGTCGCCCAGGCTGGCCTTGAGTTCCTTTCGTCTGGCCTCCACCTCCCACGTGCTGGGATTGTATGACGCCACTATTTAGTAATTTCACGTTTCTCTCTTTCTCCCATTCTCAGTTCAATATTCTCTCTCTCTCTCTCTCTCTCTCTCTCTCTCTCTCTCTCTCTCTCTCTCTCTCTCTCTCTCCCTGGCAGTCTTGGAACTTGCTATTTAGACCTCACTGGCTTTGAACTTACAGAGATCTGTCTGCCTCTGCCTCCAGGTGCTGGGATGAGAGGCTTGCACCACCATGCCCAGCCTTGTCAGTTAAATTCTTAATGACTTAACATTTTAATGTCTAAATAGAAGCAGAAATCCATGGTTGTGTTGTTATTGACTGTTGTCACATACACAGCTGCTCCCAGTTTGCTTTCTGACCCAAAGTCAGCATGCCTAGACTGCACTGTAACCCAGCCAGATAGCCAGATGCAGGTCTGAACTCCAGCCTGGCCCGTGGGCATTCCCGGACACTGATAGCAACATTTAAGTTATTTCCCAAAATGGAGGAAGAAATTGGCCACATCCCTCAGACTGTCAGAGGAACTTTATAACTTGACTCTCCTGCTGTAGACAGCCCTCAGTGGAGCATCCATTCTTTCTTGGTGTCTGTCCAGAGGACTGACTGCATGCAGTCTCTGTCCAGAAGAAATGCTGTGGACTGGTGGGTGGTGCTTTTTGTTTTTTGTTTTTTCCTCTTTACTTTGTGGGGCCTGCCACCCAGCCCCCAGATAATCACACAGAGACTTATTCTTTCTTATGAATGCCTGGCCTTAGCATTCTAAGTTTCTAGTAAGATTTTCTTAAATTATAGCTTCTACCTTTTGCCTCTGGGCTTTTACCTTTTCTATTTCTGTATACCTTTCTTTACTTCTTATTCTGTGGCTTGCTGTGTAGCTGGGTGGCTGGCCCCTGGTCTCCCCCACCCCTTCTAGATCTTCTCCTCCCAGATTTCTCTTCCTATTTATCCTCTCTGCCTACCAGCCCTGCCTGTTCTTTCTCCTGCCTAGCTATTGGCCATTCAGCTCTTTATTAGACCAATCAGGTGTTTTAGACAGGCACAGTAACAGCTTCACAGAGTTAAACAAATGCAACAAAAAAGAATGCAACACATCTTTGCATCATTAAACAAATGTTCCAGAGCATAAACAAATATGTAACACATCTTCAACTAATATTCCACAACAGGTGGGCCTGGCATTGTGGAATCCCAATTGACCCCAGCTCAGAATGGTTTGGACATTCCCAGTTCAGTGAGAAGAAACACTTAAACTTTGAAGTCTACAACGTGATGATTGTAGGTGCATTGTAGATTAACAGGCCTCCAGAGCATATTCATCTCATGTGTCTGGATCTTTGTCTATTGATGAGTAACTGCACAGTTCCCCTTCTCTGGCTCTTGGTAACTGCTGTCCTGCTCTGAGCCTATCAAGTGTTAGATACCTCATACCAGAGCAAGGTGTCTTGTAGACAGAAGTTTCTGTCCTACCAGAAACTCCCAAACGCCCAGCAGCCACTTCCCAAATTACCACACAGAGGCTTACATTAATTATAAATGCTTGGCTGTAGCTCAGGCTTATTACTAACTAGCTCTTACACTTAACCCATAATTCTTATCTAGTGACACTTAACCCATAATTCTTATCTAGTACGACATTCTCATCTTGCTTCCTCTGTGTCTGGCTGGCCACTCCTGACTCCACCCTTCCTCTTCCCAGCATTCTTAGTTTGGTCACCCTGCCTATACTTCCTGCCTGGATACTGGCCAATCAGCGTTTTATTAAACGGATTTGAGTGACAGCGCTTTATAGTGTACAAGAGGATGATTCCACAGCAGTGTCTCACTTGGTGAAATCATGCAGCATTTGGGACTAGTTCATTTCAGCCAGCATTGCATCCTTCAGGCACATCCATGTTACTGTATACTGGGGACCCCCCCTTTCCCCTTTAGTCCCCCCCATACTTTATCTTTATTTTTATGTGTATGGGTATTTCGTGTGCACGCAGGGCCTGTGAAGACCAGAAGAGGGTGCCCAATTCCTCTGCCTGGAGTTAGGGGTGGTTGTTAGAAACCGTGTGAGTGTGTGAACACAACCCAGTCTTCTGGAAGAGCAGCCAGTTCCCTTAACTCCTGAGCTATCTCTTCAGTCCTTCTCTTCAAGATCTTCATTTCCGGTCCCCCCCCCCTAAAATTTA